>CAKZFU010000012.1:0-31139 GCA_936450465.1 Gibbula magus
AAGGCGTGATTGGCTGTTCATCATTACAACAGCTGGGTGTTTGTTGTTCCTCAAGCTCTTCCAATGATGGATCCGTGGCTCTGATTCTGTTGTTGTGGTTCATTGGTGTTGCGCCTTTGTTCTTTTTTTGTTGTTTCGACTGTTGTTGTTGAACTGGCTGATCCGTAGAGGTTGCTGCGTTTTGTTGTTGGAGCTGCTGGTTTCTTCCAGGAGGAAACAGTATGTGGAAAGAACTTATGGCACTTTCCTTAAACAACAGGCAGACAACGAAGCACTGAGACTGGCATATGCCAAAAGAAAATCGATTTCGAAAATGTGGAATAGAAAGCTTCACGAAAAGACAACAGGCATTTTACCACTCCTTAAGGACTAAGCAGACATCTGATATTTACCATGAATATCTGGGCTTAGAGACACCTTACATCCCCAGAAAATTCACCGAGAAGAACCTGAATGAGGAGGATATGACCCAATTTGCCATCACACAGATGGAACAGGACAGTGAAAAACTTTTAAATGAACACATAAAATATGTAGAAACATATTCAAAGACAGACGGAGAGATGCACTCATTTATTGAATCAACTGAAGATACCATAAAAGAAAAATTACATGCACTGTGGTATGAAGACACTCAGAAAGGAGAAATGAAATGTAGGACAGCATGGAATAAGAAAGAAGAATGGATGCGAGGGCTTCCAAACTCTACTGCAGGGGACGAATCCTACCCTGCCTACAATCAACATCACTACAGACAACGAAACTACAACACATCCAAACAGTACAGGCAACACCAACATCCTGAACGAAGGCATCATCAAAGGGACCGCCAGCATCATCAACATCACCAACATCATAAACGACATCACCAACATCGACAGTCATATCCTCGTGGACAAGGAGGATACAAACAGATGAAACAACATCAACCTCGACATCATCATCAACAGCAAGAATATCATCAAGAACAAGTTCAACAGCAGCAGTCAGCAGAACATAATACAAGACATCACCCAAATCGACAGCCGTACCCTCCTGGAAGAAACCAGCAGCTCCAACAACAAAACGCAGCAACCTCTACGGATCAGCCAGTTCAACAACAACAGTCGAAACAACAAAAAAAGAACAAAGGCGCAACACCAATGAACCACAACAACAGAATCAGAGCCACGGATCCATCATTGGAAGAGCTTGAGGAACAACAAACACCCAGCTGTTGTAATGATGAACAGCCAATCACGCCTTCACCAGTGACCCCAACAACATCCCAGCGGCACACAGACAGACAAACAAGATCGACGACATCCTACAGAGACAAAACTGTTTATGTAGGCAGCGGTACGCGGGGTGGTATCTTAAAGAAGTGTGCTTCTTTTTTAGACAAAAGCCAGAGGAAAACGACCCCGTCAGCCACGACGAACCGAGGTCAGCCCCCAAGGTAATCAATCTTTCTTCGTGTGAATTAACTGAAACTCAGATCAAAGTTCTAAAATTAGGTTTGAAATTCACACCAACACCAAAACCTAATCAACAAGAATTAGAAAATGACATAAAAAGTTTTTGCAGAAAAATGAGATTTGCTGACTATTTCTTTAATGAGGATGATGATGATGATGATGATGATAATGATGATTCAAATAATAATAACAAAAAAACAGATTCTCTATGTAGAAATAAATCAAAAGCTATTCCCCCTAAAAGCAAAAACAGACATTTGGAACATTTTCTAGACATTCTAACCAATCAACCACTTTCAAAAAATACGGGAAACATTAAATCCAACATAAATCAGAAAGAGAGACAAGCAATAGAAGAACTTAAAAATAATAGCAATATTATTATAAAAGAAGCAGACAAAGGAGGAGCTGTAGTCATAATGGACTCGGACTATTATGAAGTGAAAATACTGGAACTACTAAAGGACCCTGTATTTTACAAAACTCTTCCTAAGAATATGGATCTTAAAATTATGTCACACCTCGGTAAGCATATCAATAAACATAGCAGTAATCTCACAAAGGAGGAAATTGACTACATTTTAAACTTTGAATTCAAAACAAGTAACTTCTATGGCCTTCCCAAAGTTCACAAATCTGATATCATCAAAACAGAAATTCAGCTTCAAAACTCGGAATATGTTCAAACCCTAAGACCCCTTGATCTCAAATTTCGACCAATAGTAGCTGGACCAGCCTGTCCGACACACAGACTAAGTAACATAATAGACATCATTCTGCAACCCTTCCTACAGAATATCAAGAGTTATGTTCGAGATGATCTGGACTTCTTGAATTACATTCCGGACCAAACCCCGGAAGATACACAATTGGTTAGCTTTGATGTAACATCACTTTACAGCAATATCCCACACGAACTAGGCATTGAAGCACTTGAATATTGGATTGATAAACACCCTGAAAATCTGAACGACAGATTTGATAAGTCATTTGTCCTTGAATCAGCAAAATTTATTTTGGAAAACAACACATTCCAGTTTAATGATGTCCCTTTCATACAAATTCTAGGTACAGCTATGGGAACAAAATTTGCACCTGTTTATGCAAACCTTGTTTTAGGATACCTTGAGGAAAAGTTATATCTACAACTGAAAGATATCTATGGTGATGATTTTGCAAATGACTTTATCTCAAAATGGAAACGTTATTTAGATGACTGTTTTCTGTTATGGCAAACATCAAACGGAGATATTCAAGATATTCTCAATATACTTCAGAATATGCATCCAAATATCAAATTTACTATAGAAACGGATAACAATAAGCTCCCGTTTCTAGATATTCTCATCATAAAAGAAGGTACTAAACTATATACTGACATTTACCATAAACCTACAGACACACAACTTTACCTTCATTTCAAAAGTTCTCATGAAAAACATGTTAAAACTAATTTACCTTATTGTCTAGCAAGACGCATATGTACAATAATTAAGGATGGAAGCTTAAGACAAAAAAGGTTAGAAGAGTTAAAATTTGCTCTGCTGAAACGAGCCTTTCCTCAAAATATGATTGACAAAGGTATTGAAAAAGCAACCAATCACACCATTTCTGAATTGCGAACGCCCACAAATAAAATAGTACCTAAACGTATTATAACATTTGTAACTACCCATAATCCAAACAATCCAAATGTGTTCCCTCTTATACGAGACAACTTAGACATTCTAACACAAGACAAAAAGCTGAAAGCTATGCTTAATAAAACCACTATAATTAAGAGTAAACGGCAACCAAATAACTTGAAAAAACTACTCACTAAAGCAAAATTCAGCAACAATGACAATCAAGCTGAAGTTTCAAAATGTCAAGATAAGAGATGTGGTACCTGTCCAATTATTATGGAAGGTCAAAAATTCCAATTTGAAAATGGACAACATTTTATTGTTAAACACAACATGAATTGCAAATCTAAAAATGTAATTTACGCAATCCTCTGTCCGAAATGCAATCTAACTTATATTGGACAAACTTCCAACCTTCAAGCTAGGGTACGTGTTCACAAACAGCAAATCAATAATCCTAATCTCCGTCACCTAAAAATTAGTAAACATATAGCAGACTGCAACAATGGAAACTTTCTTATTTTTCCATTTTATAAATTATTCTCCAATTCACAAATTACAAATTTAACTTTAGAGACTAAAGAAACATTTTTCATAAATAAATACTGCCCATCACTGAACAGTTAATTCACACGAGAAATTGATTGATTACGACTCCATTGTTTTACATGTAATCAAGGACACACAATGAACTCGTTAACCCTCAGAGACCTCATTGTCCTGGAGTGACACCCAATTGAAGACCTCGAGGCAATTCACGAACATGATTGAAAGACAATGACTGATTTGGATGTCAATATACTGACGTGTTAAGATGTTGATCATTACAACATGCTATTGTTTTTGTTCATACATAAATATGAAATTTTCCGAATGTTAACCATACTTGAAAAGACCGATATACTGGTCGAAATGAGCTCATCGTATTGTATTAAAGAAGATTGATCCAGTCAAAACCATCTGATGTTTACTATTTTCTATATATATATATATATATATATATATATAAATATTGTATTAATGAAGATTGATCCATATATATATATATATATATATATATATATATATATATATATATATATATATATATATATATATATATAAAGAAAATAGTAAACATCAGATGGTTTTGACTGGATCAATCTTCTTTAATACAATGAGCTCATTTCGACCAGTATATCGGTCTTTTCAAGTATGATACTAAGTAATTATAAGTACCCCCTACTTGCGTTATGAGATCAGTTTTTATTTGAACTAATTCCTCAAACTGTGAAGACAGTTTACCCACCTACAGCAGCTGAGTTTGGTTCCATTACACAGCAGGAGTGACATTGGTTCAGGGAGACTGATGAAGCCATGATGTTGTAATGCGTTTTTGGCATATAATTTTTCTCAAATGTGCCATTTAGTATTATACTATTTACAGTTACGTTAGAGGGTAAAATACTTCATTACACTGCCCTATAAGCCGTACCCAATGACAACAGTTATAGGTATTGGTATTAAATGGGGCAACACATAAAGTGTCAATGTTGTGGAACTCGTCTGTGCGATAGGTGAATTTAGAGGTCTCAAGATACTTTGAGAGTTCAGACATCAAATATGGTTGACCATTCCATCGAATAGCCATATTTAAACTCTACTCTTGGTGTTTAGGTATTGCTATATCAGTCAGATCACTTGAACTACCTTCGAGCGGACATTTTTATGTGAACACCTTAAAATGGCTATTCGAAGGGAATAGACTCGCATGGCTTAACGAAACCATGGAACCTCGTTTCAGAATTCTTTTTATTGATTCAGGGTTATCATTTAGCCATTGGTACATTGTTAGGCTTATTTACATTTTCATGAGAGCTCTTTATTTCAGTAAGAACGCCGTGCTACAGCTCCTTTAATCACTACAGAAACCCTCTGCAAGGAGGCAAACCACAGCATACAGATACTCGTTGTCATGTTTTTACATTGACATGTGTTGTGCATCAATTGTGATTTATATGAATCTTAAACACATACATACCTGGAATGTGAAACATTTTCCTCAATGAATCACTGTTCTTGAGATACCTAGTTCAGTGGGTCCTGCTTATTACTGATCAACCATTGCACTACTTGTAATAATCACCCAAACTGAGGTCAGAATTTACATTAAACATATATGCATTACTTTAAAGGCTGTTTTTCAAACGCTTTATGTAATATCAACTCTCCCTCTATATAGAGAACGAAACAGCGTTTACATCACATGTCACATGTGGATATAAAAGTATACTGTTACATAATTGATGATTGGTTAGACTCAGAATATTCACCACCATAAACAAAAATGTGAACAAGGAATTTGAAGAATTGTTCATCTATTAACCTCTTGTCTTGAGAGACCATTTCCAACAAGTGCTAATCGTGTATCTAGAAAACACTGCACCGTGTTAAAAGTGCAATTAATCCCTCAAACTGCGTTATGAGGTCAGAAATTACATTAAACTAATTTCCTAACATCAGTTCTGGAAACTGATGAAGCAGCAGGAACGTCAATGGTTCAAGGGGTAACATCGGTTCACATCCTGTCTCACACATAAAGCTCAATCAAGGTCAACTGGTGATATTAAATCTCGTAATGAATCATAACTGAACACATTATGACGATAACAGAACTGAACACATGATGATGAAAACACTATAACAGAACTGTAGACGTGGTTATGATAACAATATAACGAGCTAAAGGCATGATGATAACACCATAACAAGCTAAAGACAGGAAGATAACACTATAACACAACTGAAGACATGACCATGATAACATTATTATAGACCTGAAGACATGGTGGAGATAACACTATAACAGAACTAAATGCATGATGATAACACTATTACAGAACTAAATGCACGATAATAACACTATAACAGAACGGTAGACATGATGATAACTCTGAAACAGAACTGTAGACATGGTGGCGATGACGACTACACAATTGAAAACATGATGATGATAACAGAAGTGAAAATAAGATGATCACACCATAACAAATCTGAAGATATTATGTTTATGAAACTATAAAAGAATAAAGGCATGATGATGATTAATATTCTGAATCCCTTTTAATAATATAATTTAAAAAGCTAAATATCTTGTGATTATCATGCATGTTTTGTCAGGTTGATAACATAACGCAGTCGAGATGTCGGTGCATATTTGTAACTTGTTTATTCGTATTATAAAAACCTCTAAAAAAGGTTGGCTTGGTGTGTCTTCAAAACAATACCCCCTGTGCAATGTATACGTAGTCTTAAATTGAAAAAAACACTGAAACGCTTTTAAACGTTAACAAATGAATATTTGAATTAGCAAGGGACAAACTTGCTTTTAATTGATTTCAGTTATTTCGTCCTGTAGTTTTACTATTTTCCACAATCGTACAAAATATGAAATGCTGACAGGATTAAATTGAAAAAAAGAAAGAAATCTACGACTTGCAATTAGCATAGACTTAGTTAACGGAATTCACCTCAAAGTACCTAATAATGATAATAATTGTTTTCTTGACACAGTAAAGAGGTTTCGATAGAATGTTTACTTCTCGTATATATAAATCCTGTATTCCTCCGAACAAAACAGATAAAACAGGAAATATTTTCGTGACATGGTGAATAACGACTTAGCCGAGAAGTCAATGTGTGCAATGTGTGCATCTCATTGAAAGCTTCTAAGTAGTTGGGTAATGTTCTTATTTATGCCCCGAATAATTATTTTCGTTGGGTATTATTTCATTTTAAATTTTGTGAAACAAATATGATCATATTTCACGGTTCACATTTGTTTCAAATACAGTGGTAGAGAATTGTTTAAGAAAGGTTAAAGTGATTTTAAAAGGAATTAAACTATATTTCTAATATAAAACAGCTCTAAGGCTTGCCAAATATCTTAACCCACGTGGGTCAATGAATATTATAAATTATATAGAGCAACTCTATTTTGTTTATATTATCTCTAATATATCTCTTTATATCTCTATTATTTTCGATATGATTAAATCACACAGTTTATATCAAATGGATTATTTATGGCACGTGCTCAAACAAGGTATACAGACAGTGCATTAACTAATCCATAGAACGTTGTCAGTTATTCTACAGATCATCAGATGCAGTAGCCAGTATCTGTCTATATCGGGCACCTGCAGGCCATCAGGCAATGTTTCATTTTCTCTCCTGTTTATATTATAAACATCCACGTTTCCCTAGGTTAAGTAACGTACGTAAATAAAGATAAAGTTGACGGCACTACAGATTACGATCTCGATGAAGTAATACATCACCTTAACATTTTGTATTCATCTTTTCTTTATCTTAGATTTGAAATTTTGACATGAAAATAAAAATTACTTGAGTTTTTATTCTCTGCATGACTAGATAACATGTTTGTGTAGCTGTTTCATGGTAAGTCAGTTATTTATGTCTGAACTTGATTCAGTATCAGTTTTTCATAATTAACATATCATTTATCAAGGTTTCTATAAGCCACCTAGATGTTCACATTGAAATATACAGGAAAAAATAATGTTCAGCCTCTATCACTTATTCACATAACATATGTCATGATTGAAACCACAAGTGAGAAAAACACAATTCTGAGCTTTTAAAAACAGATTATCTAAAAGGATACACATTTGCAAACATTTGTCTTATTCGAAATGATAATAGGAACATTACTCACAAGTGTAATTATACTGTGCTGGATCTAAGGGAGGGTGAGGGGACTTTTGAAAACTTGTCCATGTTAATATGACAGTTGTCAAGAACAGAGAGATGGTCTGGTAACTGGTTTAATCAACCGGTGATCCTGGGTAACTGGGATAAGTAACTCACACGCTAGATTGAATGTAAAACAAACGTTAAACAAATGTAACTACCTCAGATAAAAGAAATTGGTTCTGAAAGAAATTGCTATTTCAGTATTTTTCTGTTGACGACAATAGTTGTGAAGTATAGAACTATAAATGTGATTAGACAATTAAAGATGTAGAAATTCCCCTAGTTAAACTGTAAATATACGTAGATCTATTGCATCAAGGCACAAATAAATGAGCTAAACTGATACTACACAAATAATGTTGCATCATGGAGAAATAATCACATTTGAGATGTAATTTGCCTTTGAATGTTAGAGAGAGGAAAGGGAAAAACTCAATTCAAGCGTATGTAGTCAACGTATATAATTTCTTTTATAAAACTCAAATCATCCGATGCGTGATTTTATACAAGTTGTGTTCACCTTATTTTAAAAAAGCTCCAATTTTCAACTTCCCTCAATTTCCCTAATGTGGTTGTCAGGACCTGCTGACAGCCCAGTTATGAGAACATATTGTATTCATCAGTCATCCCATGTACTAATGTCCTGTTGATTTTTCCAATTCACTCCACTGGAATTTGTTCTACGAATATCAATTAAAGTTGCGATTTTTCATCAATATAACCCCCTTTCAGCAACTACAAATTTAAGTTTAAGGAAATACATGATTTTTTAAATTATATCTTATAATTAAACAGTAATCAACAAAAACTTACATACATACAATAAACATGTAATGTAATTTCTATCGTTTGAGTAGGGCGAATTAGAGAGAAATTGCTTTCTCTTTGGGAATAAACCAGATAAAATTGGAGGTGATGCCTGTGAAGAGGTCGCTGTGAGAGATGTCTATAAATGTGACGTCAGAGCGCGGGAAGTTCATTTTCGCATGCGACACTAGCGAATCATGTTGACGATATTTCATAGTTTTCGTTGAGGTATGTCAATGTATTGTGTGCTGTATTAAGAATAAATGTGTTGTTATGATGGCCGAGAGGGGACATCGCTCTTTCGCCCTCTGGTATCAACACGACAAAGCGATAAAGCGATATAGTCACACGACAAAGCGAGAAGGCTGCACGACAAAGCGATAGAGTAACACGACAAAGCGATTACGCCGCACGACAAAGCGATAACGCCGCACGACAAAGCGATAGTGTCGCACGACAAAGCGATAGTGTCGCACGACAAAGCGATAATGCCGCACGACAAAGCGATATAACAACGCGCTAAAGCGATAATAACAGCACGATAAAGCGAAAGAGCGATAAAGCGAAAGAGCGATAAAGCGGAAGAGCGATAAAGCGAAAGAGCGATAAAGCGAAAGAGCGATAAAGCGATAATAACAGCGCGATAAAGCGAAAGAGCGATAAAGCGAAAGAGCGATAAAGCGAAAGAGCGATAAAGCGAAAGAGCGATAAAGCGAAAGAGCGATAAAGCGAAAGAGCGATAAAGCGATAATAACAGCGCGATAAAGCGAAAGAGCGATAAAGCGAAAGAGCGATAAAGCGATAATAACAGCGCGATAAAGCGAAAGAGCGAAAGAGCGAAAGAGCGATAAAGCGATAATAACAGCGCGATAAAGCGAAAGAGCGATAAAGCGAAAGATCGATAAAGCGAAAGAGCGATAAAGCGAAAGAGCGATAAAGCGAAAGAGCGATAAAGCGAAAGAGCGATAAAGCGAAAGAGCGATAAAGCGAAAGAGCGATAAAGCGAAAGAGCGATAAAGCGAAAGAGCGATAAAGCGATAATAACAGCGCGATAAAGCGAAAGAGCGATAAAGCGAAAGAGCGATAAAGCGATAATAACAGCGCGATAAAGCGAAAGAGCGAAAGAGCAAAAGAGCGATAAAGCGAAAGAGCGATAAAGCGAAAGAGCGATAAAGCGAAAGAGCGATAAAGCGATAAAGCGAAAGAGCGATAAAGCAAAAGAGCGATAAAGCGATAATAACAGCGCGATAAAGCGAAAGAGCGAAAGAGCGATAGAGCGATAGAGCGAAAGAGCGATAGAGCGAAAGAGCGAAAGAGCGATAAAGCGAAAGAGCGATAAAGCGAAAGAGCGATAAAGCGAAAGAGCGATAAAGCGATAGAGGATAGAGCGAAAGAGCGATAAAGCGAAAGAGCGATAAAGCGAAAGAGCGATAAAGCGAAAGAGCGATAAAGCGATAAAGCGAAAGAGCGATAAAGCGAAAGAACGATAAAGCGAAAGAACGATAAAGCGAAAGAGCGATAGAGCGAAAGAGCGATAGAGCGAAAGAGCGATAGAGCGAAAGAGCGAAAGAGCGAAAGAGCGATATTGACATGTCGACCTTAATCTTTTACATAACAATAGAATACTGGTTTCATTCAATTTCTTTTCATTTCACTTGATATTTGATTCACATAACATAAGAATGATTTTGATAAATGATTCCACTTTAAATCCCCAAAGGTCGCTATTATATAAATATAATTAATACAAGTTTATTTTGTATTAAGAATTTGAATAAACATCTATAAAACAACTTACGGTGAATAATTGAGAAATCCATGCTAATTAAAACAGACATCTGCAACTCTAATAGATTAATTCAAAACGCTGACATGGTGTGTGTAAACCTGTACATAAATACTTTCTTAGACATACTTTATGTGACTGGTTATTATTGATTTAATTGAGCAAAACAAAGTTTATATAAATTTAAATCGGCGCACTCTGATTTCTTCTACTTACTCTATATTTTTACTGAAAAAGCTGTCAAATATAGCTTAAAATCATTAAATATGTCTGACATTCGGCATCCCAAAAAATGTTATATATGATGTTAAAAGGTATAGAAAATAATAAAGTTAATTGGGCTTCGAAGTTTCCAGATTTATTGTACAGTTTAGGCTTCATCTTCCCACGCAAGGCCTAACTAGCGCCAGTCTCCAAACTGGCTAATTAGCTAATTGGCTAATTGGGCTTTGGTTTTGTTTGGGACCAACAATTTGTTTATCTTCCTACTTCGTGTTTCTCAAAATTTCTGTGTCGTCTAAAATGTATTCATGAACTGAATTGGTATAGTTCACTTCAAAACGGCACCAACTCCATATCTTACTCTTATTTTAAAGCTTCACTGTCTAAAAAATTATATTTGAATGCGGTTGTTGTTAAAATGTTTAGAGTATTCGGGCAATTTACGTGTTTTTCATTTAAGAATTGAAACGGGTCGGTTTTATAATATAGATAGAAATGATAGATTATGTTTACAATGCGACGACGGCTATAATTGAGGATGAAAACCATTTCCTTCTTGTGTGTTCCAAATTTAAAGAGCTCCGCCTGAATCATTTGCCGGAAACTGTTTGTACAAATCCAAATAAAACTAAATTTAAAATCCTCATGTCAATATCGAATTGTAAACTTGTAATTTAGCAAGCTTTATTTTTCATGCCATGTACCAAAAATGTTAATTGAATGACTGTTGCTGTACACATCATGTCTTGTCATATATACGATATGTAGTTACGGGCCGATGACCTACACTTCAGAAATAAAGAATTGAAATTGATAACTTCTGATATATATTCATCAACATAATGTAAGAAACAAGTTTGGAAATATATTGTAACAACACTGGTATATTATTTAGACATTCAGACTAACAAATCAAAGGAAAGGATAAAATAATCTATCATTATCAAAATAAAATATATAAATTTGTTTACTGGGTTACATTGTGCACATCATAACGTATAAGACACTTTTAGGCTATATCACAGTAGAATATTTGTGTGACATTGTGTATTAATATGTGCGAAAGGAATAATGCTAAAGGGTATGATTCATGAAAAAGCACGTTTTGGGTAAATTTATTGAAAATGCGAACTCCGCGCATCGCCATGAATCATTAGTATGATGGTAATAGGTTGTACGCCTTCAGTGCATGGAGCTCAGCGACATTCGAATGCGTATATGAGGTTACAAAATCGTCTCTTTCACACTTGAATGGCTTCATTCTGCTCACATAAAGAGATAGTTTTAATCAGAAAGGAGGCCCATGGCATTATACAGTGCATAGTAGTAAAATACATTTACCTGACTGTTGAGGACATCCTAGTTGCTTACATCTATTTCGCTAAAGAGTTAAACAATTGAATATATTTTTCATAACCAGGAATTCAATGTAATATATGGGTAAAGTCTTTCTTAAAACATTGAGAAATGGATAAATAATACAAAAGGGTATTCTGACTCAGTGAAAAGTATATGTTCTTGATAAAAATGAGACGTTTTGACCCTGTCGGTAGTGCTTGTAAACACATAAATTTGCAAACTGATTAATACGGAACAACCAAAGAGTCAGCTTCTATTTTTTGTTAACTTTTCTGTCAAACGTGTTTCAATACCCATGAACTTTGGGTTTTATCCGAGCGTGGGTAATTTTCCCGTTTCATCATAATTCAACAATTATTCTTGTCGTGAAAAGGGATTTTATTATATTTTTGGTGTGACGTTCATCACAATGATAATTGCGGACATTGAACGTCAATCATTATAACAAAATAATTCTCTTTATTAATATCATTTAGTGATTGGCGCTTAAGGGTTAATTTTCAATAACAGTCAATACTTCTTGATAAAATACTACAATGCAACACTGAGTGTTCCTTTTAAAACCCATTGAGTATGTTGTTGGAGTCACATTATGTCAAACGTAATAAATGAAGTTATTTTATCGAAAAGTACTGATTGCTGATGAACATTATCAATTTAAGGCTAGGTCATTTAGTAGTGATATTATAAAGGTGAAAGTCACGATTTATTATTGAAAACTTGACAAAGATGCGGGTTAATTGGTTAAATGTAAGTTTGGAAACTTACCTTTAATAGACAGTCAGATGTGGGTTGGTAATATGTAATTGGTCATATAACTACTGTGCACATATAGGAAACGTATAAATTCGGCTTCTTCACGTACAAAATGCTGTTGCTCGACTTTATTTGATTAGCATACATTTGGCGTTAGGGAATGAATATGCAAGTAAAGTGAAATTATTTGTACTTCAGAATAAATCAGAATATCTGGTCTGTCGGCATGCATGAAGGCAAAGTAAATATTCCTATAAATTTTTAATGGCTCTTTAAAACATATTTGTAAATGTTTTATCCATATGCATTATTTTTACATTTTATCTGTAAATAAGTTTTTTGGATATAAGATTATTCAACCAAAAGCGTATATATTTCAGCATTTAGTGGATTCACATATCGTTATCAAGTAATGAATAACTAAATACCGGAAACCATTTTATTTTAATTCGTGTGAGTAACTTAGTTTTGATGGTTAAATCACCATATCACCAAAAATACCAGTATTGACCTGTATTAAGAACATGACACACTATAAAGTAATTAAGTATGTGAAATAAATATTCAAATTTCATACTACGTATCTATAATATATTGATTATAGTTTCTGTTTGCATTTAAACCTATGGTTTTTCATATCATTAGTAAATGTCAGAGAACATGTGGAGCTATTGATACTGTAGAGTATAGTTGGTTACCATTGCAAAGTCAAATGGTATCAGTTCCCTAAATTGCACGTCACATGTTGTCATAGTAACATGATCTGCATGAGCCTGGGGAAAAATCAATTATTCGTGCTGTAATCCGAGATTTGCTCTTTGAAAAGACTCAAAATTGTGACTCTTGCCTCAATGTTTATGAAGTAAATGCTTTGCAAAATAAAAGTGAATTTTTTTCGGAAACTGGGATATTGGCTAACTGCATGCTGTACAGTTTGCAATTACTATAAATGTGCTCGTGGAACACCTTGTTACCGACAAGGAATACAATACCTTGAAGTTTTACCAAAATGAGACCAATAGAACCATTCTGAATGAAATTCATAAATGACGCCATAACGTCAAATCAACATCAGCAAAGACAGGGGTTTTGCATCAAACAACTTCACGGGAGTGTTTGCACATGTTCTAATTTCTATTAAAAGCACATTTTGCCCTTCATCATCTGAACAGAAATGTGGCTATTTTCCCAGAGAATTATTATGGCACAATATAATGTTATCCAGAAGTTCTATACAAGTATTGACTTATCGTTACGTCTGCATGTGTTCAACACGTTATTATTATGATGTCATCAAAATTGGAATGCTGTGATGTTATAAATTTTCTCATTACAGCGTTATCAGTAATTACGAAATTGTTTAGTGGACTGGCGTTATTTTGCTGTTCAGTAGATATCCAAGTTTGTACGTCACCTTGTTGAGATTACTATTCATCTACATAGTAAAGCTTGCACAAGAAACTTACACATTGACTTTCAAGGTGTAAACTCTACATAAATGCTCATAATAATGCAAATGTTGAGTGTACTTCAACCGTCTATATAATCTCGGAATATAGTGTCAATATTTTAGCATTGTACGTGTAATCTTGGTTTTCATTCTTGACATGGTTTCTATGATTATTAACATAAAGTTAATGAATTGAGTTTGGCTATTCGAAAGGTTGTCTGCTCGGGAAAGCCACACTAGAAAACTACAGAATGTCGCGAGGACCACACGACATGTAAACTCCTCGTTGCCGAGAAAGCCACACTAATAAACTACAGAATGGCGCGAGGGCCACACGACATGTACTCTCCTCGTTGCCGCGAAAGCCACACTAGAAAACTACAGAATGTCGCGAGGGCCACACGACATGTACACTCCTCGTTGCCGCGAAAGCCACACTAGAAAACTACAGAATGTCGCGAGGGCCACACGACATGTAAACTCCTCGTTGCCGAGAAAGCCACACTAGAAAACTACAAATGTCGCGAGGGCCACACGACATGTACATTCCTCGTTGCCGCGAAAGCCACACTAATAAACTACAGAATGGCGCGAGGGCCACACGACATGTACTCTCCTCGTTGCCGCGAAAGCCACACTAAAAAACTACAGAATATCGCGAGGGCCACACGACATGTACACTCCTCGTTGCCGCGAAAGCCACACTAGAAAACTACAGAATGTCGCGAGGGCCACACGACATGTATACTCCCCGTTGCCGAGAAAGCCAACTACAGAATGTCGCGAGAGCCACACGACATGTACACTCCTCGTTGCCGCGAAAGCCACACTAGAAAACTACAAAATGTCGCGAGGGCCACACGTCGTGTAAACTCCTGGTTGCCGCGAAGCCCACGATTGATTTCGGGATGATACCGTTTATCAAATTAGCGCCACCCATTGATAGATAATGAGCTTATTATAAAGTGAATATGGAGTTAATCTTGTTTGTTTAGTTTTAAATAAAGTGTTGTAGTAGTTTTTCTTTAGGTCACGACTTTTCAACTGTATATCTGTCACTATTCTGAAGTGGTTAGCATTAAAATGATGATTTTCAGCAACGTTCAGTATTCGATAAAATTACATCTGACCAAATAACATATAAAACATGACACACATACGTGTACATTACATAAAATAAAATATGTTGCTATGGGGTGAAAACATCAATGAAATATGAAACTCCCCTGTCCTGTGCCTTCCTACAATATGATAATACAAAGTAAAAAGACTGCAAGACACATCATAGTTTATTATATACCGTAACATGGACCAGCACTCCCGACCATTGCCGGGAGAGCCACATTCATACGATCACAAAAACCGGGAGCGCCAAGTTGTATGTAACCTTATTTTCTTACATGTGGCTCTGCCGGATTGCAACCCTTATAAAGATGTGCATTGTGCGCAGTACGATTGAGTGGTTTAACATCTTGACCTGAGAAAACCAAAAGAGAAGACGGCCGTTATCCAAAGTGATACTAAGATTCGTATGTTTATTGCAAAATAGTTTTACACACCACCAGTTGATAACAGTTGTGAATCACATTTTCCTTCTCTGTTTACAAAATTCCTCGTTACCATTATTCATTAACTGCATAGATAATACTTCCTTCTATGGTATATATAATGAGTTTTAGAACGATAATAGTCTACATATATATGAAGCAAATGATGCTACTTGATATGTAAAACAGTTTAAAGAAATGGCTGTTTTATTTATGCGGAAATTTATCAGAAAACTGTAATACATGTCGAGCAATTTGAATCCTGAAGTACATGTACTGTTGTTGAAAATTACAATGTTAATGCTTATCGGTTCATTAACGTAACAATGTAATTATGTAAAGTTAAAAGACGTGACAATGCACCGCGATTGACGCCCGTCATTCAGTCAAATGTCATTTTGGAAACTTATTTACAACAGACAATAGGACAAAGTTTGGTTGAGAATGTTTACTGAGTCATCTGTGCATGTAAATGCGACGTGAAATTTCGGTTTCAGATGTTGCTCGACTTTCATTTGAAACAAGAGAATTAGTGAGCAAAGCTCACTCATGATACCCCCGCTTTTACATTAACATTGGTCAAAGAGAAATGTTTGAAAATAGCAAAAGGGTATCAATGTTTAAACTTTTGTATGAAAAGACCATAACATATATTATTAAAGCAGAGTAAGTATTACACCTCTAAGCATGTTTTAGAAGTAAAAGTCAAAGTGGTTTCGTAACATTTGAACAACTAGAAGAGCGTTTGCGGGACACCGCAAAAGCAGAGCAGCTCCGAAACTTTGGGTCTCGCCTTTCCCTGTTCCGCCTTCTCCTCAGCATAAATAAAATGGGATTTTTTTTGGACCAAACTTTGTTCATTATTCAAGTTATTCTAACAAGTTGAATCATCACTGGGGTCACTTTTCACAAGTGTGTTCTTAAAACCTATTTCTGATTTCAAAATTGGATCAAAGGATTAAAATGGCCTGAACCAATATCTCATGACCTTGACCTTGACCTTAGACCTTCAAGGTCACACCATCAACGATAACTTTTCATTGTGTATAACAATCATGCAATGACTCAAAGTGTTCATTGTTAACATAAGGCATATTCACAATAGCAAGCTTAAGTTGTGACCTTGCTGTGACCTTGACCTTTGACAGATTTTAGCGAAAACTTTTTCAAATCTTGGTCTATCTCCATAGTTGATATATACCAAATAAGAGCCTGACAGCACAAAAACGTTTGAAGTTATCATGTTTACAAGGATTATTGTAGTAATTAAAGCACTCATGACCTTGACCTTTGACCTTGAATGTGAACATGTCAAAATCATTTACCAGATTTATAAGAAAGAAGCTATGTATATGAGGTGTTAATACCTTCTTGGAAACAAGTAGTATTTGAGTTATGAGCGGAACCAAAAGTGTGACCATAGACGCGCACACAAAGACGCTTAAAAGTGGAAAATCTGAAAAAATAATCATGGAATCTGAGTGAAACATAGAAAAGGCACATCTAGGGACCATAAAGTGTACATGTATAAAGTTTCATAACAATTGAACAAGTAGTATTTGAGTTATGAGCGGAACCAAAAGTGTGACCATAGACGCGCACACAAAGACGCTTAAAAGTTGAAAATCTGAAAAAATAATCATGGAATCTGAGGGAAACATAGAAAGGGCACAACTAGATACCATAAATTGTACATGTATAAAGTTTCATAACAATTGAACAAGTAGTATTTGAGTTATGAGCGGAACCAAAAGTCGTCCGGACGGACGGACGGACGCAAGGACGGACGGACGCGCTGAGCGCTATATACCCCCGACTACTTCGTAGCGGGGGTATAACTAGTAATCATATATATTGGGCGATATGGGTTGATTTGCAAGTTAAGTGAAATTAATTGAACTGAAATCAGCATATATCGTATTCAGCAGTGCACGTATTTAAGCCAAATAAAGTATCTTGAAACAAAATGGGTGTCTCGACATACATGTAGTGACATATTATTTGAACAAGTAATCTTACAGTTTCATAAATGTAAGCAGAATGGAGTCATTTAAGTGCTTAAGAAAAGATTTCTTAACCTCCAATTACTTATCCTATTGTAAACTACGTAAACTGAAGGCGAACATATAATTATCATGACACTAATAATTTATGGTGACTCACACTCTATTAGTACATATGCAAATACATGTTACATTAAGAACCATTTTCAAGGCATATTTCGATAAACAATGTCACACAAATATGCCACTATGATATACTTTTTTTATATACATGTACTCCAAAAACTGAATCAATTTCATTCACATAAGTTAAACATGTAAGACACATATATATTATATTGATGATAATACATTGTTAAAATAGTGAATGGGTAAATATATTATACCAATGTTGATACAATAGTGTCCGCACTTGCACTTTCACATTGCTTATTCTGATTAACATATATTGATTAAGAGTAGTCAGATATTCTGATTTTTGCATAGACCGTTATTTTGTTTAAACTGCATTGAACTTTGCGCAATAAAACTTATAACTCATTTAATAATAATTATAATAAGTGTTTACCACGAATGAATTCATTTCACGACAACCTCGTTTACAATAAAGAAAATAGAAGTCACATACATTGTATACAGAGAACAATCACACTTGATCAACTTCAACATCATTTAAAGGACGAATACTGGAGGAATAGGTGTATTTTGAATTTATTGGTTTTTAAACGCGGTAGTAAGAAGAAAGTTTGACGTATTCATCTGGATCAACAGAAATCTTCAGGGATAATTTTAAAACTATTTTGTCGTAAACGAAACTGCTATTTTACTTGCGTTAGAAGAACTTCTTCTAAGCGAAATAATTATTTACTAGAGACAAAGAACCATGCCGCCATTAGAAATCAAAAATTAATATGCTTTCAATGAAACAATGGTAAAAGAGAGCTGACACAAGTATGTCTATGGGAGGATCTACGTGTACGGGTATAAACACGCCGGGTCAACGTTGTCAATTATCGATAATATTTGCAGATCTCTCTTGTAAGTGACATGGCCCGTTGTGCGGCGTCCGTCCGTCATCCGTCGTCAAACCATAAACTTTTCACATTTTCGACTCCTCCTCATGAACCGCAGCACACCCAAAGCTGAAATTTTGCGGAGAGGTACCTTGCACACAGGGGGTAAAAGTTTGTTCATTTGAACTTCGACACCCATCAAATATTGGCGTGGCAGGCATTATTAATAGAACCTTTAAACGACTTCTTCTCCGAAACCAGTTGACATAGGAAGATGACATTTTCAGATTTTACATATAAAATTTTATTTGTTCATTTGGTCCTGACTCCTCACCAAATATGGATGTGACAGGGGGTCCAACCTAAAATCTTTAAAAGACTTCTTCTTCAAAACGATTTGATACAGAGAATTAAAAGTTTCACATTTTAACAATCTGGGTCTACTCATGCTGCTCTCATATCTTAACATGTATGTTTTAGCAAATTTGCGAGTGAGTGATTAGCAGAGTGTGTAAAAACTCAAATGCGGAAAGGTTAATGTTAATTCTTTTAGTTATTCCCCTTTTGTATTATTCCCTCAATCAGATCCTATTATTCACCATTGGAAGTCTGTTGGCTATCCGTGTGCTGAGAAGGGTACAATTATATCAAATCATACCATGCCATGCATAATGGTTTGCGGTTTCAAAAGTTAAAACAAGATGATATCGAAATATATAATAGGCTATGACGGCAAATGGAAACTAACTAATTTCCCAGACTCAATAGATGGAACACATATAATGATGATTGAACACATTCTCACAGTAAGTGAATCCTATCGAATGCAAATGGGGAAGGCATATTCTCAAATCATGAGACAAACAGTGAAAAAAGACATTTACTACTAAACTAAACCAAGTAAAGCTCCCTTCCTCTTTCGCCCTCACACCCAAACCTTTAGGCTTGAAGAGCTAAAATATGTTAACTAATTTCATCAGTGGTAAATTGTTGCTAAACTACGTTTACACAGTGATATTATTAATAAACTAATAAGATGTACATATCTATAATAATCTACAATAATTAATTTTCAAATTTAATAAATATGAGCAAAACCATTCAAGTCTTAAAGGGAAGATTGTGTAAGTCTCATTAACTTATCCGAATGTAAGCTAAGCTCCATACACTGAAGGCGTTAATCCTATTATAGTCATACTAATGATTCATGACATTGCGCTGAGTTCACTATTAGTAAATTTTCCCAAAACGTCTTTTCTCCCTTTAGAACTATTTCCGTGTCATACAAATATTCTACTTTGATATTTTTATATAGTATACTCTTCGCACACTGCTTCAATTTGATGTGTACATTAAAACCAAGTAAAACAAGTTTTTTTTATTATGATTTTATTCTTTCCTTTAATTTTTTATTGAATGGCTAAATAATATACAAGTGTTGATACCATAGACTTCCTACTAACCTGCATCCTTATTATGTTGATGAATATATATCAAAAGTAATCAAAGTGCGCCGATTTATATAAACTTTACTTTGCTCGATTAAATCTATCATATTCAGTCACATAAGTATGTCTAAGGAAGTATCTATGTACAGGTTTACACACACGATGTCAACTTTTTTGAATTAATCTATTATAGTTTTAATTGTCATGGATTTCTCAATTATTCACCGTAAGTTGTTTTATAGAGAAATCTCATTATATGTTTATTCAAATTCTTACTAAAAAAATAAACTTGTATTAATTATATTTATATAATAGCGACCTTTGGGGATTTAAAGTGGAATCATTTATCAAAATCATTCTTATGTTATGTGAATCAAATATCAAGTGAAATGAAAAGAAATTGAATGAAACCAGTATTCTATTGTTATGTAAAAGATTACGGTCGACATGTCAATATCGCTCTTTCGCTCTTTCGCTCTTTCGCTCTTTCGCTCTTTCGCTCTTTCGCTCTTTCGCTCTATCGCTCTTTCGCTCTATCGCTCTTTCGCTTTATCGTTCTTTCGCTTTATCGCTCTTTCGCTTTATCGCTCTTTCGCTTTATCGCTCTTTCGCTTTATCGCTTTATCGCTTTATCGCTCTTTCGCTTTATCGCTTTATCGCTTTATCGCTTTATCGCTCTTTCGGTTTATCGCTCTTTCGCTTTTTCGCTCTTTCGCTTTATCGCGCTGTTATTATCGCTTTATCGCTCTTTCGCTTTATCGCTCTTTCGCTTTATCGCGCTGTTATTATCGCTTTATCGCTCTTTCGCTTTATCGCTCTTTCGCTTTATCGCTCTTTCGCTTTATCGTTCTTTCGCTTTATCGTGCTGTTATTATCGCTTTAGCGCGTTGTTATATCGCTTTGTCGTGCGGCGTTATCGCTTTGTCGTGCGACACTATCGCTTTGTCGTGCAACACTATCGTTTTGTCGTGCGGCGTTATCGCTTTGTCGTGCGGCGTTATCGCTTTGTCGTACGGCGTTATCGCTTTGTCGTGTTGCTCTATCGCTTTGTCGTGCAGCCTTATCGCTTTGTCGTGTGACTATATCGCTTTATCGCTTTGTCGTGTTGATACCAGAGGGCGAAAGAGCGATGTCCCCTCTCGGCCATCATATGTTGTCTTTATAAGGCAAATAGTGTGACGAGTGCATTGTGGTGTTTATGTTTTTGGTGGTGAAGTAATGCCTCACGGATGAGAAGTGATGGTGGTGGCTGTTGAAGTGATGATCCACGACTTATGAAGGTATGAATTGGGGTGTAAATGATTGCTAGAGGTTCACGAAGTGGTGGTTGATGGCTAATAAATAGTGTATGATGCCTAATGGTCGATGAAGAAGTTAAGTGTTTATTGTCAATAAACTTATATAAGTTGGTTCATGGTGAATTTTATTGAAGTATTCGTTGATGAAGTGGTGATTTATGAAATGATGGTTCTTGGTTCATAAAGCGATTGTTCATGGATATGAGATGAGTCTTCATTGTTATGAAGTGGTGATTCATGGTTCGTGAATTGAATATTCATGGTTATGAAGTGTTGTTCACCGTTCATGTAGTGAAGGGTTCATGATGTTTGGCGTGATGGATCATAGTTATGAAGTGATGGGCTATGAAGTGAAACTCCATGAATACAAGAGACGTGGTTCACGAAGTGATTGTTCAGTTATAAAGTGATAATTCATGAAGTAATGGTTCATGAAGTGTAGGTTTATGAATCGAGGGCTATCAAGTGATGGTTCGTGGCACGAATTCATGTTTATGAGTGATGGTTGGGATATGTTGAAGTGTTAGTACTTGAGTAGTAATTTGACACTGTTGCAGTGCTGGGTACCAACCTTGTGTAGGTAATTCGAGGTTTCGGTAACATCTGGGAATTATAGTGATTGGTGCCTACCTTGTAGGGGGGTTTTGTTACAGTAACGTCTGGGATTTGCAGTGCTTGGTGCCTACCTTGTACCTAGTAAACATCCATTTTATGGCTAGCGCTTTCAGCTGTACTCAGCTTCTTCAGGCCATTACATAACGGATAAAACGTTGTCAGGCAACGTCGTCGTGTACATTGTGACGTCATAGTATTATGACGTCATACTACATGGTAGCATAATGGAGTAGAGACATCAAGTTTTAGAGTTTAACTTGGGTGAAAACATTTTGATAAATCTGCTTTCTTTTGTTTCTAAAAGCTTATTATTATCAAAATTTAATTTATACATTGGGAAGACAGAAAAATGCCCGTTTCCACATTCAGCTAAATGTTTACTTAATGGAATTGTACGGTTATTGGGCTGATTAATGTGCGATCTATGCAAGTTCATTCGCAATTTCAACTTCATTTCGGTTTTCCCAATGTATTTTTCCTTACAACCAGAGTATATAATGACATACACAACATTTTTGCTGCTGCAGTTGAGATTTTGTCGAACAGAAAACACTTTAGTTTCAGTAATCTGTACAGAAGAGCCGACAATAATATTTTTACATGTAAAACAGCGCGAATCGCCGCACTTGGATACAACTGGTTTTACATGACTGGAATCAAACCTGGATGAAGTCAACAAATTTCGAAGACTTTTGGGTTGTTTGAGACTGTTTACAATTTTGGATTTACACAAAACCTTTTCCATATGTTTACATTGGTGTAAAATCGGTAAGTTTTTCTCAATTATTGAAACAGCACTCTCATGGTTAGGATTGAAAGTAGAAACCAACGGAACAATATCTTTGTTACACTTTTTGTTAGATTTGGGATATCTGAGGTGATGTTGATCTAAAGAAGCAGCTTTCATAACACCATCTAAAACCAGATTTTCAGGATAATTCTGAATTAACAAAAAGTCCTTGAGCTCATTTAAACGCTCTTTCTTTTGAGTGTCGTCTGTGACAATAGCACATATTCTTCTGGCAAAGAAGTATGGGATATTTCGTTTAGTGTGAGTTGGATGACATGATTGGAAATCCATATACTGATGTGTATATGTAGATTTATAATACAGATCAGTCTCTAAACGGCCGTCCTGTTTAATAATAACAGTCACATCAAGAAAACTTAATTCAGAGTCACTGTTTTCCATTGTGAATTTCAAAGACGCTCTCCGGCTTATCTTTGGAAATCCGGTCGAGTTACTGCAGCAGTCTTAAAGGGGCAGTAGCATGTTTTTTCGATCAAATAAGTCAATGAAATGTATTTGGGAAATATTGTCATCAATAGTGTACAACACCCTTCTCTCTTCGGAAAATCAAGTTAAAAAATGTGTGTAAATGGTTCGGAAAAAGCCATGGGAATCGTTTTTTTAATTTGAAATGATAAAATAAGTTCACTTCCAAATGGGCGCCATGTAATTTTGGCTTTATACGCAACACCATTATAACCACTACGGATAATCGGTTTTAGACGTTTTAACCTCTAAAGTGAATACAAATAACATAAACTATCATTATAAATCGAAAATTTGAAAATATAAAATTATCAAAAAACGTGCTACAGCCCCTTTAACATGCACAAACTTCAGGTTGTGTTGAATTTGAATGTCCCCCTGATTTAAGTTTATAATCAACAGGGATCACATACCGTTGTAAGCTTCATTACTGGTAAGAATTGAAAACAGAATTGTGCACGTGTATCATGAACTTTGATACCTGTGGGCAGATGTATGCCTGGTTTCTGTAATATCTAAACTTGGAAGTCTGCCATTAAATGTCTTGACTGACTTACTATGTCTACATTTGGAATCCTTAACCAAATGGTTTGTCATCATTGTAAAACCATGCATCATTCTTGAGATGCACCTGACAGCATGCGCACGTGCAATATAAAGTACACATGTTAGCCAATGTTATGCTCTCTCATGCACGTGTATAAGTATCCCCCTCCCTGAGTTATGAGATCAGTTTTTATTTTGAACTAATTCCTCAAACTGTGAAGACAGTTCACCAGCAGACACCAGCTGAGTTTGGTACCATTACACAGTAGGAGTTCAGGGAGACTGGTGCAGTCATGATGTTGGTCCATGTTAAAGGCGCTGTAACGCGTTTTTGGCATTTCATTTTTCTCAAATTTGCCATTTAGTTTTAGTATTGACAATTTATAGTTACGTAAGAGGGTAAAATACTTCATTACACTATACCCCGTAAGCCGTACCCAAAGACAACATTTATAGGTATTGGTATTAAATGGGGCAACACATTAAGTGTCAATGTTGTGGAACTCGTCTGTGCGATAGGTGAATTTGTAGATCTCAAGATACTTTGAGAGTTCAGACAGCAAATATGGTTGACCATTCCATCGAATAGCAATATTTAAACTCTACTCTGGGTGTTTAGGTATTGCTACATTAGTCAGGTCCTTGAACTACCTTCGAGCGGCCATTTTTATGTGAACACCTTAAAATGGCAATTCGAAGGGAATAGACTCGAATGGCTTAACGAAACCATGGAACCTCGATTCAGAATTCTTTTTATTGATTCAGGGTTATTATTTAGCCTTTGGTACATTGTCAGACTTATTTACATTTTCGTAAGAGCTCTTTATTACAGTAAGAACGCCGTCCTACAGCTCCTTTAACCACTACAGAGTCCCTCTGTAATGAGGCAAACCACAGCATACATACTCGTTGTCATGTTTTACATTGACATGTGTTGTGCACGAATTTTGATTTATATGAATCTTAAACACATACATACCTGGAATTTGAAACATTTTCTTCAATGGATCACGGTTCTTGAGATACCCAGTTCAGTGGGTACTATTTATTACTGATCAACCATTGCACTACTTTGAGAGTGAAATAATCACCCACACTGAGGTAAGAATTTACATTAAACATATATGCATTACTATAAAGTTTTCAACTTGCACATTTCAAACGCTTTGGATAATGTCCACTATCCCTCTATATGGAGAAAGAAACAGCGTATACATCACATGCCACATGTGGATATGAAAGTATTTACTGTGAAATAAATGATGATTGGTTAGGCTGAGAATGTTCACCGCCATAGACGAAAATGTGAACAAGGAATTTGAAGAAATGTTCGTCTATTAACCTCTTGTCTTGAAAGACCATTTCCAACAAGTGATAATCGTGTATCTAGAAAACACTGCACTGTGTTGAAAGTGCAATTGATCCCTCAAACTGCGTTATGAGGTCACAATGTATATTAAACTAATTTCCTAACATCAATTCTGGAAACTGATGAAGCAGCAGGAACGTCAATGGTTCAAGGGGTACAGTCGGGTTCACAGTCTGTCTCACACATAAAGCTCATCAAGGTCAACTGGTGATATCAAATCTCGTAATGAAACAGAACTGAACACATGATGATGAAAACACTATAACAGAACTGTAGGCGTGGTTATGATAACAATATAACAAGCTGAAGACAGGTAGATAACACTATAACACAAATGAAGACATGACGATGATAACATTATTATAGAACCGAAGACATGGTGGCGATAACACTGTAACAGAACTAAATGCATGATGATAACACTATAACAGAATTGTACACATGATGATAACACTATAACAGAACTGTACACATGATTATAACACTATAACAGAACTGTAGACATGATGGGGGATAACGACTACAGAATTGAAAACATGATGATAATAACAGAAGTGAAAATAAGATGATCACACCATAACAAATCTGAAGATATGATGTTTATGAAACTATAAAAGAATAAAGGCATGATGATGATTAATATTCTGAATCCCTTTTAATAATATAATTTAAAAAGCTAAATATCTTGTGATTATCATGTTTTGTCAGGTTGATAACATAACGCAGTCGAGATGTCGGTGCATATTTGTAACTTGTTTACTCGTATTATAAAAACCTCTAAAAAAGGTTGGCTTGGTGTGTCTTCAAAACAATACCCCCTGTGCAATGTAGTCTTAAATTGAAAAACACACTGAAACGCTATTAAACGTTAACAAATGAATATTTGAATTAGTAAAGGGACAAACTTGCTTTCCATTGATTTAAGTGATTTCGTCCTGTAGTTTTACTATTTTCCACAATCGTACAAAATATGAAATGCTGACAGGATTAAATTGGAAAAAAGAAAGAAATCTACAACTTGCAATTAGCATAGACTTAGTTAACGGAATTCACCTCAAAGCACCTAATACTAATAATAATTATTTTCTTGACACAGTAAAGAGGGTTCGATAGAATGTTTACTTCTCGTATATTTAAATCCTGTATTCCTCCAAACAATACAGATAAAACAGGACATATTTTCGTGACATGGTGAATAACGATTTAGCCGAGAAGTCAATTTGTGCAATGTGTGCAACTCATTGAAAGCTTCTAAGTAGTCGAGTAATTGTCTTATTTATGCCCCGAAGAATTATTTTCGTTGGTTATTATTTCATTTTAGATTTTGTGAAACAAATATGATCATAATTGACGGTTCACATTTGTTTCAAATACCATGAAAGAGAATTGTTTAAGAAAGGTAAAAAGGAATTTTAAATGAATTAAACTATATTTCTAATATTAAACAGCTTTAAGGCTTGTCAAAAATCTTAACCCATCTTGACAATCAACAATGACATTAATTAGATCTGGAGGCTCATAATTCCCTACGTGGGTCAATATATTATAAATTATAAAGAGCAACTCTATTTTGTTTATATTATCTTAATATATCTCTTTGTATCTCTTTTATTTTCGATTTTATTAAATCACACAGTTTATATCAAATGGATTATTTACGGCACGTGCTCAGCTCAAGAGAGGGATACAGGTACATAGAGTATTAACTAATCCATAGAACGTTGTCAGAGCATCAGATGCAGCAACTAGTATCTGTCTATATCGGGCACCTGCAGGCCATCAGGCAATGCTTCATTTTCTCTCCTGTTTATATTATAAACATCCACGTTTCCCTAGGTTAAGTAACGTACGTATATAAAGATAAAGTTGACGGCACTACATATTACGATATCGATGAAGTAATAAATCACCTTAACAGTTTGTATACATCTTTTCTTTATCTTAGATTTGAAATTTTGACATGAAAATAAAAATTTCTTGAGTTTTTCTTCTCTGCATGACTAGATAACATGTTTGTGTAGCTGTTTCGTGGTAAGTCAGTTATTTATGTCTGAACTTGATTCAGTATCAGTTTTTCATAATTAACATATCATTTATCAAGGTTTCTATAAGCCACCTAGATGTTCACATTGAAATATACAGGAAAAAATAATGTTCAGCCTCTATCACTTATTCACATAACATATGTTATGATTGAATCCAAAAGTGAGAAAAATACAATTCTGAGATTTTAAAAACAGATTATCTAAAAGGATGCACTGCAAACATTTTTCTTATTCGAAAAGGTAAACTATGATAATCGGAACATTTCTCACAAGTGTAATTATACTGTGCTGGATCTAAGGGAGGGGGCTTTTGTAAACTTGTCCATGTCAATATGACAGTTATCAAGAACATATAATAAACTTGATATGATTGTGTGACCTGTGAAATGATACAATATCTCATCTGGTTCTATACAAATAAAATTTCCATATTATGATTATATGGTTGAACAAATGAGATATAAACGTAATTTGCTGGAAGTGCAGTGAAGTAAGTATTGACATGTAAGAGAAGCATGTTGCTTATATCACAGAGAGATGGTCTGGTAGCTGGGTCTGAGGTTTGATCAACGTGTGATCCGGGTAACTGGGATAAGTAACTCACAAGCTAGATTGAATGTTAAACAAAAACAAAAACAAAACTACCTCAGATAAAAGTGAATGGTTCTGAAACAAATTGCTGTCTCAATATTTTGTTGTTGACAACAATAATTGTGAAGGTTAGAACTATCAATGTGATTAAACAACTAATGATGTAGAAATCCCCCTAGTTAAACTGTAAATATACGTAGATCTATTGCATCAAGGCAAGAACAGAGGAGCTAAACTGATAGTACACAAAGAATGTTGCATCATGGAGAACTAATCACATTTGAGGTGTAATTTGCCTTTGAATGTTAATGAGAGAAAAGGGAAAAACTCAATTCCACCGCATGTGGTCAACGTAAACTGGATGATCCGGATGGTATGTGTTGCCATTGCAAGTATAAGTGTCAATTTCTTTTATAAAACTCTAATCATCCGATGCGTGATTTTATACAAGATTTCTTCACCTTTTATTTAAAAAAGCTCCCATTTTCAAATTCCCTCAATGTCCCTAATGTGGTTGTTATGACCTGCTGACAGCCCAGTTATGAGAACATATTGTATTCATCAGTCATCCCATGTAATAATGTCCTGTTGATTTTTCCATTTCACTTCACTGGCTTTCGGACCACAAATATCAAATCAAGTTGCGAATTTTCATCAATATAACCCCTTCAGCAACTACAAATTTAAGTTTAAGGAAATACATGATTTTTTAAATTATATTTTATAATTAAACAGTAATGAACACAAACGTACATACTTACAATATACATGTAGATATTATATTCTCCAACTCATTGTTTCGATTTTTCATATCTATCCCTCATTAAATGTATAAGTTTAAATGTCCAGTGAAGACAGACGATCAATTCAGAATCATTTCAATTTACTGCTGTAGTCCATTCACCGCCGGGAATAAAACTCCAAATTTTAAAATATTTCCATTCTACAAAGTCATGTCAGACAGCGATGAAAAGAGAAAATCAAAGAAAACTATTTCATCAGAGTCTTTAAACCACGATTAAACAGCATTAATTTCACCTAATACTGCACATTTAAATGTTTCCAAACTGCTTTGTATATATATATATATATATATATTTATATATATATATATATATATATATATATATAAATGATTGTTTTTTATGTTTCTATTTCTATCTTTATGTCTATTTATGCGAGCAAAAAAACAGATTAATATAAGTGATTATTAACCCGAGGAGATGTGTCATATGTCACACGATGGAACATGACATATGGCACAGTTTCGAGTGCAATAACTACTCTATTACCCACTGTATCCGTGCAGGTGCAGCTGAGTGCAGTAGGTAACATGCATCACGTGCATATGCATGCAGCTTTCATCACCAAAAGGAAGAAGATAAATGTTGGCTTCCTGGCTTCCTCGTCATTCAACATTTCGTAAAATGTCAAAACATAGTTTCCTGTCTTATTTCCCGACTTATCTAAACCAACAGTATCAAAACCATAAACACTATAACGGATTGCCTTACCTTGACATGCCATTACAAAATGGCAGGAGAGGACATTACACTGTAGTCAGTGTTTTCCACATTCGACTAAACCCAATACCAAAAGAAACTTTGCACCCATCTTCTTGTCTTAATAAATCACATAATGGGCAACGATTGGATTTGTGTTTTTAAGTATTGTAATAATTATTCAATTTTACATTCGATGTATGAAAATATTCATTTCAAAAGTTTATTTAAATAAAAAGTTTGGACGCATCAACATACGAGGGGTATCAAAATGTGTTTGATCAATTCGTCTGTGATTCGGTGGTGGTCTCGTACTCGGTGGTCTTTGCTAATGGGCAATATCAACGGACTTTTAACATCAGAAACTGTTTCAGTAGTGCGTAAGTCGCTTAACATGTGTGTCTTGTCAAAAATTAAAAGTTTAATTTTTTAATTTAAAAAAAAATTCATTTCTTGTAAAAAAATTAAAAACTTCTGAAAAAAATATTTGACTGATGACAATACGCCATTACTTTTCAGTTTTAGTGTACGATGTCCAATACTTGACATATTTGTAATTGAAAAACATACATATGATAAAATCAACTGAGATGCAAAGTTTCTTTTGGTATTGGGTGTACAGTACCCATCTGATGAATGAATTTTAAGTGTAGACATCTAACTTCAGAATCAAAATCAATTATTTCTTTCATTCGCATGTCAAGCATAGTGGCACAGGGACTTTTTCAAAGGCAGCAGAGAAAGTTAACACAGCAGAACACGATATAGTAACCCACAAGGGCGCTTATACTGAAAATATGAGATGAGTTATACCATGCATGGGTCATGTTTTTGATGAACAATTATCTGATTAAAGTCATTCTATAAGTGACTTTGTAAAGTATTATTTTCTTGTATATGGACATAGTTACTATTATAGACATATTGTACATTGCTAATATTACACACAAATCGAACTAGTTTATGATGCCTTAGTTCAACTAGGCTCTTTCGTTTTATCTCAACTCTATTTTTTCAAACAGTAACTCAAGGTATATAAAAATATATTCTTTACTACAGAATTCATCAATTGATATAAATTGATATTTCATGATTATATTTTAAAAGCAAGTTTTCAATTTAAGCTACAGGATGGTCTATAGAACAAACACTTTATCTTTGATTCTAGTTTACCCTCTGTAAACTTGAACAGGAAGATTTATGATGACAGTATCGCCCACGTTGGCGGACAAAGTCGTCTTTCGGACTGCCATGACAATTGAAGCATCACAGTTTGTGTGATCGCACTTGTTAAGGGTGATTCAATGTAGTCCGTATAACTTTTCCTGATTTTCATTTTCACTTCAAATTTGTGCATTCATCTTGACCAATCTCCATTATATAGTCTGTTGACTTTTGTTGTGTTTAAGTGTCTTCTGGTTTTAGCCATTTGGATAAAATTGCCTTGTTGTCCGTTCACTATATTAAAGGGGGAAACATTAGCAACGTTCAAGGAATGAATGATAGATATACATTATTAAAGACTGTATATCAAAGAAAGCCTTGATTGGTCGAAATTAAGTGTTTTACAAGAGCAGATAGTTAACAAGTTTATTTTCATATACATGATAATAATACCAAGAAGGTTAAACGATTTTCACTTGAAAGCATGACACTCTGAACATGCTCG
>CAKZFU010000013.1:0-65000 GCA_936450465.1 Gibbula magus
TTGTCTAGGCCAAAGTCACCTTTTGGCCCATTTTTGGGCATGACTATAACGGCACGGGTTGCCGATAAGACGGTCACCGATTCCAAAAGTGAATGCGTCTATGCGACCGGCAGCATGTGAGCTTCCATAGGAGACCATCAAAAGTTGTCTAGGCCAAAGTGACTTTTGGCCCAAAATTGGGCCTACAGGAAATACTATAACGGCATGGTTGCCGATAAGACGGTCACCGATTCCAAAAGTGAATGCGTCTATGCGACCGGCAGCATGTGAGCTTCAATAGGAGACCATCAAAAGTTGTCTAGGCCAAAGTGACTTTTGGCCCAAAATTGGGCCTACAGGAATGACTATAACGGCATGGTTGCCGATAAGACGGTCACCGATTCCAAAAGTGAATGCGTCTATGCGACCGACAGCATGTGAGCTTCCATAGGAGACCATCAAAAGTTGTCTAGGCCAAAGTCACCTTTTGGCCCATTTTTGGGCATGACTATAACGGCACGGGTTGCCGATAAATCGGTCACCGATTCCAAAAGTGAATGCGTCTATGCGACCGGCAGCATGTGAGCTTCCATAGGAGACCATCAAAAGTTGTCTAGGCCAAAGTGACTTTTGGCCCAAAATTGGGCCTACAGGAATGACTATAACGGCATGGTTGCCGATAAGACGGTCACCGATTCCAAAAGTGAATGCGTCTATGCGACCGACAGCATGTGAGCTTCCATAGGAGACCATCAAAAGTTGTCTAGGCCAAAGTCACCTTTTGGCCCATTTTTGGGCATGACTATAACGGCACGGGTTGCCGATAAGACAGTCACCGATTCCAAAAGTGAATGCTTCTATGCGACCGGCAGCATGTGAGCTTCCATAGGAGACCATCAAAAGTTGTCTAGGCCAAAGTGACTTTTGGCCCAAAATTGGGCCTACAGGAATGACTATAACGGCATGGTTGCCGATAAGACGGTCACCGATTCCAAAAGTGAATGCGTCTATGCGACCGACAGCATGTGAGCTTCCATAGGAGACCATCAAAAGTTGTCTAGGCCAAAGTCACCTTTTGGCCCATTTTTGGGCATGACTATAACGGCACGGGTTGCCGATAAGACGGTCACCGATTCCAAAAGTGAATGCGTCTATGCGACCGGCAGCATGTGAGCTTCCATAGGAGACCATCAAAAGTTGTCTAGGCCAAAGTGACTTTTGGCCCAAAATTGGGCCTACAGGAATGACTATAACGGCATGGTTGCCGATAAGACGGTCACCGATTCCAAAAGTGAATGCGTCTATGCGACCGACGGCATGTGAGCTTCCATAGGAGACCATCAAAAGTTGTCTAGGCCAAAGTCACCTTTTGGCCCATTTTTGGGCATGACTATAACGGCACGGGTTGCCGATAAGACGGTCACCGATTCCAAAAGTGAATGCGTCTATGCGACCGGCAGCATGTGAGCTTCCATAGGAGACCATCAAAAGTTGTCTAGGCCAAAGTGACTTTTTGCCCAAAATTTGGCCTACAGGAATGACTATAACGGCATGGTTGCCAATAAGACGGTCACCGATTCCAAAAGTGAATGCGTCTATGCGACCGACAGCATGTGAGCTTCCATAGGAGACCATCAAAAGTTGTCTAGGCCAAAGTCACCTTTTGGCCCATTTTTGGGCATGACTATAACGGCACGGGTTGCCGATAAGACGGTCACCGATTCCAAAAGTGAATGCGTCTATGCGACCGGCAGCATGTGAGCTTCCATAGGAGACCATCAAAAGTTGTCTAGGCCAAAGTGACTTTCGGCCCAAAATTGGGCCTACAGGAATGACTATAACGGCATGGTTGCCGATAAGACGGTCACCGATTCCAAAAGTGAATGCGTCTATGCGACCGACAGCATGTGAGCTTCCATAGGAGACCATCAAAAGTTGTCTAGGCCAAAGTCACCTTTTGGCCCATTTTTGGGCATGACTATAACGGCACGGGTTGCCGATAAGACGGTCACCGATTCCAAAAGTGAATGCGTCTATGCGACCGGCAGCATGTGAGCTTCCATAGGAGACCATCAAAAGTTGTCTAGGCCAAAGTGACTTTTGGCCCAAAATTGGGCCTACAGGAATGACTATAACGGCATGGTTGCCGATAAGACGGTCACCGATTCCAAAAGTGAATGCGTCTATGCGACCGACAGCATGTGAGCTTCCATAGGAGACCATCAAAAGTTGTCTAGGCCAAAGTCACCTTTTGGCCCATTTTTGGGCATGACTATAACGGCACGGGTTGCCGATAAGACGGTCACCGATTCCAAAAGTGAATGCGTCTATGCGACCGGCAGCATGTGAGCTTCCATAGGAGACCATCAAAAGTTGTCTAGGCCAAAGTGACTTTTGGCCCAAAATTGGGCCTACAGGAATGACTATAACGGCATGGTTGCCGATAAGACGGTCACCGATTCCAAAAGTGAATGCGTCTATGCGACCGACAGCATGTGAGATTCCATAGGAGACCATCAAAAGTTGTCTAGGCCAAAGTCACCTTTTGGCCCATTTTTGGGCATGACTATAACGGCACGGGTTGCCGATAAGACGGTCACCGATTCCAAAAGTGAATACGTCTATGCGACCGGCAGCATGTGAGCTTCCATAGGAGACCATCAAAAGTTGTCTAGGCCAAAGTGACTTTTGGCCCAAAATTGGTCCTACATTAATGACTATAACGGCATGGTTGCCGATAAGACGGTCACCGATTCCAAAAGTGAATGCCTCTATGCGACCGACAGCATGTGAGCTTCCATAGGAGACCATCAAATGTTGTCTAGGCCAAAGTCACCTTTTGGCCCATTTTTGGGCATGACTATAACGGCACGGGTTGCCGATAAGACGGTCACCGATTCCAAAAGTGAATGCGTCTATGCGACCGGCAGCATGTGAGCTTCCATAGGAGACCATCAAAAGTTGTCTAGGCCAAAGTGACTTTTGGCCCAAAATTGGGCCTACAGGAATGACTATAACGGCATGGTTGCCGATAAGACGGTCACCGATTCCAAAAGTGAATGCGTCTATGCGACCGACAGCATGTGAGCTTCCATAGGAGACCATCAAAAGTTGTCTAGGCCAAAGTCACCTTTTGGCCCATTTTTGGGCATGACTATAACGGCACGGGTTGCCGATAAGACGGTCACCGATTCCAAAAGTGAATGCGTCTATGCGACCGGCAGCATGTGAGCTTCCATAGGAGACCATCAAAAGTTGTCTAGGCCAAAGTGACTTTTTGCCCAAAATTGGGCCTACAGGAATGACTATAACGGCATGGTTGCCGATAAGACGGTCACCGATTCCAAAAGTGAATGCGTCTATGCGACCGACAGCATGTGAGATTCCATAGGAGACCATCAAAAGTTGTCTAGGCCAAAGTCACCTTTTGGCCCATTTTTGGGCATGACTATAACGGCACGGGTTGCCGATAAGACGGTCACCGATTCCAAAAGTGAATACGTCTATGCGACCGGCAGCATGTGAGCTTCCATAGGAGACCATCAAAAGTTGTCTAGGCCAAAGTGACTTTTGGCCCAAAATTGGGCCTACATTAATGACTATAACGGCATGGTTGCCGATAAGACGGTCACCGATTCCAAAAGTGAATGCCTCTATGCGACCGACAGCATGTGAGCTTCCATAGGAGACCATCAAATGTTGTCTAGGCCAAAGTCACCTTTTGGCCCATTTTTGGGCATGACTATAACGGCACGGGTTGCCGATAAGACGGTCACCGATTCCAAAAGTGAATGCGTCTATGCGACCGGCAGCATGTGAGCTTCCATAGAAGACCATCAAAAGTTGTCTAGGCCAAAGTGACTTTTGGCCCAAAATTGGGCCTACAGGAATGACTATAACGGCATGGTTGCCGATAAGACGGTCACCGATTCCAAAAGTGAATGCGTCTATGCGACCGACAGCATGTGAGCTTCCATAGGAGACTATCAAAAGTTGTCTAGACCAAAGTCACCTTTTGGCCAATTTTTGGGCATGACTATAACGGCACGGGTTGCCGATAAGACGGTCACCGATTCCAAAAGTGAATGCGTCTATGCGACCGACAGCATGTGAGCTTCCATAGGAGACCATCAAAAGTTGTCTAGGCCAAAGTCACCTTTTGGCCCATTTTTGGGCATGACTATAACGGCACGGGTTGCCGATAAGACGGTCACCGATTCCAAAAGTGAATGCGTCTATGCGACCGGCAGCATGTGAGCTTCCATAGGAGACCATCAAAAGTTGTCTAGGCCAAAGTGACTTTTTGCCCAAAATTGGGCCTACAGGAATGACTATAACGGCATGGTTGCCGATAAGACGGTCACCGATTCCAAAAGTGAATGCGTTTATGCGACCGACAGCATGTGAGCTTCCATAGGAGACCATCAAAAGTTGTCTAGGCCAAAGTCACCTTTTGGCCCATTTTTGGGCATGACTATAACGGCACGGGTTGCCGATAAGACGGTCACCGATTCCAAAAGTGAATGCGTCTATGCGACCGGCAGCATGTGAGCTTCCATAGGAGACCATCAAAAGTTGTCTAGGCCAAAGTGACTTTTGGCCCAAAATTGGGCCTACAGGAATGACTATAACGGCATGGTTGCCGATAAGACGGTCACCGATTCCAAAAGTGAATGCGTCTATGCGACCGACAGCATGTGAGATTCCATAGGAGACCATCAAAAGTTGTCTAGGCCAAAGTCACCTTTTGGCCCATTTTTGGGCATGACTATAACGGCACGGGTTGCCGATAAGACGGTCACCGATTCCAAAAGTGAATGCGTCTATGCGACCGGCAGCATGTGAGCTTCCATAGGAGACCATCAAAAGTTGTCTAGGCCAAAGTGACTTTTGGCCCAAAATTGGGCCTACAGGAATGACTATAACGGCATGGTTGCCGATAAGACGGTCACCGATTCCAAAAGTGAATAAGTCTATGCGACCGACAGCATGTGAGATTCCATAGGAGACCATCAAAAGTTGTCTAGGCCAAAGTCACCTTTTGGCCCATTTTTGGGCATGACTATAACGGCACGGGTTGCCGATAAGACGGTCGCCGATTCCAAAAGTGAATACGTCTATGCGACCGGCAGCATGTGAGCTTCCATAGGAGACCATCAAAAGTTGTCTAGGCCAAAGTGACTTTTGGCCCAAAATTGGGCCTACAGGAATGACTATAACGGCATGGTTGCCGATAAGACGGTCACCGATTCCAAAAGTGAATGCCTCTATGCGACCGACAGCATGTGAGCTTCCATAGGAGACCATCAAAAGTTGTCTAGGCCAAAGTCACCTTTTGGCCCATTTTTGGGCATGACTATAACGGCACGGGTTGCCGATAAGACGGTCACCGATTCCAAAAGTGAATGCGTCTATGCGACCGGCAGCATGTGAGCTTCCATAGGAGACCATCAAAAGTTGTCTAGGCCAAAGTGACTTTTGGCCCAAAATTGGGCCTACAGGAATGACTATAACGGCATGGTTGCCGATAAGACGGTCACCGATTCCAAAAGTGAATGCGTCTATGCGACCGACAGCATGTGAGCTTCCATAGGAGACCATCAAAAGTTGTCTAGGCCAAAGTCACCTTTTGGCCCATTTTTGGGCATGACTATAACGGCACGGGTTGCCGATAAGACGGTCACCGATTCCAAAAGTGAATGCGTCTATGCGACCGACAGCATGTGAGCTTCCATAGGAGACCATCAAAAGTTGTCTAGGCCAAAGTGACTTTTGGCCCAAAATTGGGCCTACAGGAATGACTATAACGGCATGGTTGCCGATAAGACGGTCACCAATTCCAAAAGTGAATGTGTCTATGCGACCGACAGCATGTGAGCTTCCATAGGAGACCATCAAAAGTTGTCTAGGCCAAAGTCACCTTTTGGCCCATTTTTGGGCATGACTATAACGGCACGGGTTGCCGATAAGACGGTCACCGATTCCAAAAGTGAATGCGTCTATGCGACCGGCAGCATGTGAGCTTCCATAGGAGACCATCAAAAGTTGTCTAGGCCAAAGTGACTTTTGGCCCAAAATTGGGCCTACAGGAATGACTATAACGGCATGGTTGCCGATAAGACGGTCACCGATTCCAAAAGTGAATGCGTCTATGCGACCGACAGCATGTGAGCTTCCATAGGAGACCATCAAAAGTTGTCTAGGCCAAAGTCACCTTTTGGCCCATTTTTGGGCATGATTATAACGGCACGGGTTGCCGATAAGACGGTCACCGATTCCAAAAGTGAATGCGTCTATGCGACCGGCAGCATGTGAGCTTCCATAGGAGACCATCAAAAGTTGTCTAGGCCAAAGTGACTTTTGGCCCAAAATTGGGCCTACAGGAATGACTATAACGGCATGGTTGCCGATAAGACGGTCACCGATTCCAAAAGTGAATGCGTCTATGCGACCGACAGCATGTGAGCTTCCATAGGAGACCATCAAAAGTTGTCTAGGCCAAAGTCACCTTTTGGCCCATTTTTGGGCATGACTATAACGGCACGGGTTGCCGATAAGACGGTCACCGATTCCAAAAGTGAATGCGTCTATGCGACCGGCAGCATGTGAGCTTCCATAGGAGACCATCAAAAGTTGTCTAGGCCAAAGTGACTTTTGGCCCAAAATTGGGCCTACAGGAATGACTATAACGGCATGGTTGCCGATAAGACGGTCACCGATTCCAAAAGTGAATGCGTCTATGCGACCGACAGCATGTGAGCTTCCATAGGAGACCATCAAAAGTTGTCTAGGCCAAAGTGACTTTTGGCCCAAAATTGGGCCTACAGGAATGACTATAACGGCACGGGTTGCCGATAAGACGGTCACCGATTCCAAAAGTGAATGCGTCTATGCGACCGGCAGCATGTGAGCTTCCATAGGAGACCATCAAAAGTTGTCTAGGCCAAAGTGACTTTTGGCCCAAAATTGGGCCTACAGGAATGACTATAACGGCATGGTTGTCGATAAGACGGTCACCGATTCCAAAAGTGAATGCGTCTATGCGACCGACAGCATGTGAGCTTCCATAGGAGACCATCAAAAGTTGTCTAGGCCAAAGTCACCTTTTGGCCCATTTTTGGGCATGACTATAACGGCACGGGTTGCCGATAAGACGGTCACCGATTCCAAAAGTGAATGCGTCTATGCGACCGGCAGCATGTGAGCTTCCATAGGAGACCATCAAAAGTTGTCTAGGCCAAAGTGACTTTTGGCCCAAAATTGGGCCTACAGGAATGACTATAACGGCATGGTTGCCGATAAGACGGTCACCGATTCCAAAAGTGAATGCGTCTATGCGACCGACAGCATGTGAGCTTCAATAGGAGACCATCAAAAGTTGTCTAGGCCAAAGTCACCTTTTGGCCCATTTTTGGGCATGACTATAACGGCACGGGTTGCCGATAAGACGGTCACCGATTCCAAAAGTGAATGCGTCTATGCGACCGGCAGCATGTGAGCTTCCATAGGAGACCATCAAAAGTTGTCTAGGCCAAAGTGACTTTTGGCCCAAAATTGGGCCTACAGGAATGACTATAACGGCATGGTTGCCGATAAGACGGTCACCGATTCCAAAAGTGAATGTGTCTATGCGACCGACAGCATGTGAGCTTCCATAGGAGACCATCAAAAGTTGTCTAGGCCAAAGTCACCTTTTGGCCCATTTTTGGGCATGACTATAACGGCACGGGTTGCCGATAAGACGGTCACCGATTCCAAAAGTGAATGCGTCTATGCGACCGGCAGCATGTGAGCTTCCATAGGAGACCATCAAAAGTTGTCTAGGCCAAAGTGACTTTTGGCCCAAAATTGGGCCTACAGGAATGACTATAACGGCATGGTTGCCGATAAGACGGTCACCGATTCCAAAAGTGAATGCGTCTATGCGACCGACAGCATGTGAGCTTCCATAGGAGACCATCAAAAGTTGTCTAGGCCAAAGTCACCTTTTGGCCCATTTTTGGACATGACTATAACGGCACGGGTTGCCGATAAGACGGTCACCGATTCCAAAAGTGAATGCGTCTATGCGACCGGCAGCATGTGAGCTTCCATAGGAGACCATCAAAAGTTGTCTAGGCCAAAGTGACTTTTGGCCCAAAATTGGGCCTACAGGAATGACTATAACGGCATGGTTGCCGATAAGACGGTCACCGATTCCAAAAGTGAATGCGTCTATGCGACCGACAGCATGTGAGCTTCCATAGGAGACCATCAAAAGTTGTCTAGGCCAAAGTCACCTTTTGGCCCATTTTTGGGCATGACTATAACGGCACGGGTTGCCGATAAGACGGTCACCGATTCCAAAAGTGAATGTGTCTATGCGACCGGCAGCATGTGAGCTTCCATAGGAGACCATCAAAAGTTGTCTAGGCCAAAGTGACTTTTGGCCCAAAATTGGGCCTACAGGAATGACTATAACGGCATGGTTGCCGATAAGACGGTCACCGATTCCAAAAGTGAATGCGTCTATGCGACCGACAGCATGTGAGCTTCCATAGGAGACCATCAAAAGTTGTCTAGGCCAAAGTCACCTTTTGGCCCATTTTTGGACATGACTATAACGGCACGGGTTGCCGATAAGACGGTCACCGATTCCAAAAGTGAATGCGTCTATGCGACCGGCAGCATGTGAGCTTCCATAGGAGACCATCAAAAGTTGTCTAGGCCAAAGTGACTTTTGGCCCAAAATTGGGCCTACAGGAATGACTATAACGGCATGGTTGCCGATAAGACGGTCACCGATTCCAAAAGTGAATGCGTCTATGCGACTGACAGCATGTGAGCTTCCATAGGAGACCATCAAAAGTTGTCTAGGCCAAAGTCACCTTTTGGCCTATTTTTGGGCATGACTATAACGGCACGGGTTGCCGATAAGACGGTCACCGATTCCAAAAGTGAATGCGTCTATGCGACCGGCAGCATGTGAGCTTCCATAGGAGACCATCAAAAGTTGTCTAGGCCAAAGTGACTTTTGGCCCAAAATTGGGCCTACAGGAATGACTATAACGGCATGGTTGCCGATAAGACGGTCACCGATTCCAAAAGTGAATGCGTCTATGCGACCGACAGCATGTGAGCTTCCATAGGAGACCACCAAAAGTTGTCTAGGCCAAAGTCACCTTTTGGCCCATTTTTGGGCATGACTATAACGGCACGGGTTGCCGATAAGACGGTCACCGATTCCAAAAGTGAATGCGTCTATGAGACCGGCAGCATGTGAGCTTCCATAGGAGACCATCAAAAGTTGTCTAGGCCAAAGTGACTTTTGGCCCAAAATTGGGCCTACAGGAATGACTATAACGGCATGGTTGCCGATAAGACGGTCACCGATTCCAAAAGTGAATGCGTCTATGCGACCGACAGCATGTGAGCTTCCATAGGAGACCATCAAAAGATGTCTAGGCCAAAGTCACCTTTTGGCCCATTTTTGGGCATGACTATAACGGCACGGGTTGCCGATAAGACGGTCATCGATTCCAAAAGTGAATGCATTTATGCGACCGGCAGCATGTGAGCTTCCATAGGAGACCATCAAAAGTTGTCTAGGCCAAAGTGACTTTTGGCCCAAAATTGGGCCTACAGGAATGACTATAACGGCATGGTTGCCGATAAGACGGTCACCGATTCCAAAAGGGAATGCGTCTATGCGACCGACAGCATGTGAGCTTCCATAGGAGACCATCAAAAGTTGTCTAGGCCAAAGTCACCTTTTGGCCCATTTTTGGGCATGACTATAACGGCACGGGTTGCCGATAAGACGGTCACCGATTCCAAAAGTGAATGCGTCTATGCGACCGGCAGCATGTGAGCTTCCATAGGAGACCATCAAAAGTTGTCTAGGCCAAAGTGACTTTTGGCCCAAAATTGGGCCTACAGGAATGACTATAACGGCATGGTTGCCGATAAGACGGTCACCGATTCCAAAAGTGAATGCGTCTATGCGACCGACAGCATGTGAGCTTCCATAGGAGACCATCAAAAGTTGTCTAGGCCAAAGTCACCTTTTGGCCCATTTTTGGGCATGACTATAACGGCACGGGTTGCCGATAAGACGGTCACCGATTCCAAAAGTGAATGCGTCTATGCGACCGACAGCATGTGAGCTTCCATAGGAGACCATCAAAAGTTGTCTAGGCCAAAGTGACTTTTGGCCCAAAATTGGGCCTACAGGAATGACTATAACGGCATGGTTGCCGATAAGACGGTCACCGATTCCAAAAGTGAATGCGTCTATGCGACCGACAGCATGTGAGCTTCCATAGGAGACCATCAAAAGTTGTCTAGGCCAAAGTCACCTTTTGGCCCATTTTTGGGCATGACTATAACGGCACGGGTTGCCGATAAGACGGTCACCGATTCCAAAAGTGAATGCGTTTATGCGACCGGCAGCATGTGAGCTTCCATAGGAGACCATCAAAAGTTGTCTAGGCCAAAGTGACTTTTGGCCCAAAATTGGGCCTACAGGAATGACTATAACGGCATGGTTGCCGATAAGACGGTCACCGATTCCAAAAGTGAATGCGTCTATGCGACCGACAGCATGTGAGCTTCCATAGGAGACCATCAAAAGTTGTCTAGGCCAAAGTCACCTTTTGGCCCATTTTTGGGCATGACTATAACGGCACGGGTTGCCGATAAGACGGTCACCGATTCCAAAAGTGAATGCGTCTATGCGACCGGCAGCATGTGAGCTTCCATAGGAGACCATCAAAAGTTGTCTAGGCCAAAGTGACTTTTGGCCCAAAATTGGGCCTACAGGAATGACTATAACGGCATGGTTGCCGATAAGACGGTCACCGATTCCAAAAGTGAATGCGTCTATGCGACCGACAGCATGTGAGCTTCCATAGGAGACCATCAAAAGTTGTCTAGGCCAAAGTCACCTTTTGGCCCATTTTTGGGCATGACTATAACGGCACGGGTTGCCGATAAGACGGTCACCGATTCCAAAAGTGAATGCGTCTATGCGACCGGCAGCATGTGAGCTTCCATAGGAGACCATCAAAAGTTGTCTAGGCCAAAGTGACTTTTGGCCCAAAATTGGGCCTACAGGAATGACTATAACGGCATGGTTGCCGATAAGACGGTCACCGATTCCAAAAGTGAATGCGTCTATGCGACCGACAGCATGTGAGCTTCCATAGGAGACCATCAAAAGTTGTCTAGGCCAAAGTCACCTTTTGGCCCATTTTTGGGCATGACTATAACGGCACGGGTTGCCGATAAGACGGTCACCGATTCCAAAAGTGAATGCGTCTATGCGACCGGCAGCATGTGAGCTTCCATAGGAGACCATCAAAAGTTGTCTAGGCCAAAGTGACTTTTGGCCCAAAATTGGGCCTACAGGAATGACTATAACGGCATGGTTGCCGATAAGACGGTCACCGATTCCAAAAGTGAATGCGTCTATGCGACCGACAGCATGTGAGCTTCCATAGGAGACCATCAAAAGTTGTCTAGGCCAAAGTCACATTTTGGCCCATTTTTGGGCATGACTATAACGGCACGGGTTGCCGATAAGACGGTCACCGATTCCAAAAGTGAATGCGTCTATGCGACCGGCAGCATGTGAGCTTCCATAGGAGACCATCAAAAGTTGTCTAGGCCAAAGTGACTTTTGGCCCAAAATTGGGCCTACAGGAATGACTATAACGGCATGGTTGCCGATAAGACGGTCACCGATTCCAAAAGTGAATGCGTCTATGCGACCGACAGCATGTGAGCTTCCATAGGAGACCATCAAAAGTTGTCTAGGCCAAAGTCACATTTTGGCCCATTTTTGGGCATGACTATAACGGCACGGGTTGCCGATAAGACGGTCACCGATTCCAAAAGTGAATGCGTCTATGCGACCGGCAGCATGTGAGCTTCCATAGGAGACCATCAAAAGTTGTCTAGGCCAAAGTGACTTTTGGCCCAAAATTGGGCCTACAGGAATGACTATAACGGCATGGTTGCCGATAAGACGGTCACCGATTCCAAAAGTGAATGCGTCTATGCGACCGACAGCATGTGAGCTTCCATAGGAGACCATCAAAAGTTGTCTAGGCCAAAGTCACCTTTTGGCCCATTTTTGGGCATGACTATAACGGCACGGGTTGCCGATAAGACGGTCACCGATTCCAAAAGTGAATGCTTCTATGCGACCGGCAGCATGTGAGCTTCCATAGGAGACCATCAAAAGTTGTCTAGGCCAAAGTGACTTTTGGCCCAAAATTGGGCCTACAGGAATGACTATAACGGCATGGTTGCCGATAAGACGGTCACCGATTCCAAAAGTGAATGCGTCTATGCGACCGACAGCATGTGAGCTTCCATAGGAGACCATCAAAAGTTGTCTAGGCCAAAGTCACCTTTTGGCCCATTTTTGGGCATGACTATAACGGCACGGGTTGCCGATAAGACGGTCACCGATTCCAAAAGTGAATGCGTCTATGAGACCGGCAGCATGTGAGCTTCCATAGGAGACCATCAAAAGTTGTCTAGGCCAAAGTGACTTTTGGCCCAAAATTGGGCCTACAGGAATGACTATAACGGCATGGTTGCCGATAAGACGGTCACCGATTCCAAAAGTGAATGCGTCTATGCGACCGACAGCATGTGAGCTTCCATAGGAGACCATCAAAAGTTGTCTAGGCCAAAGTCACCTTTTGGCCCATTTTTGGGCATGACTATAACGGCACGGGTTGCCGATAAGACGGTCATCGATTCCAAAAGTGAATGCATTTATGCGACCGGCAGCATGTGAGCTTCCATAGGAGACCATCAAAAGTTGTCTAGGCCAAAGTGACTTTTGGCCCAAAATTGGGCCTACAGGAATGACTATAACGGCATGGTTGCCGATAAGACGGTCACCGATTCCAAAAGGGAATGCGTCTATGCGACCGACAGCATGTGAGCTTCCATAGGAGACCATCAAAAGTTGTCTAGGCCAAAGTCACCTTTTGGCCCATTTTTGGGCATGACTATAACGGCACGGGTTGCCGATAAGACGGTCACCGATTCCAAAAGTGAATGCGTCTATGCGACCGGCAGCATGTGAGCTTCCATAGGAGACCATCAAAAGTTGTCTAGGCCAAAGTGACTTTTGGCCCAAAATTGGGCCTACAGGAATGACTATAACGGCATGGTTGCCGATAAGACGGTCACCGATTCCAAAAGTGAATGCGTCTATGCGACCGACAGCATGTGAGCTTCCATAGGAGACCATCAAAAGTTGTCTAGGCCAAAGTCACCTTTTGGCCCATTTTTGGGCATGACTATAACGGCACGGGTTGCCGATAAGACGGTCACCGATTCCAAAAGTGAATGCGTCTATGCGACCGACAGCATGTGAGCTTCCATAGGAGACAATCAAAAGTTGTCTAGGCCAAAGTGACTTTTGGCCCAAAATTGGGCCTACAGGAATGACTATAACGGCATGGTTGCCGATAAGACGGTCACCGATTCCAAAAGTGAATGCGTCTATGCGACCGACAGCATGTGAGCTTCCATAGGAGACCATCAAAAGTTGTCTAGGCCAAAGTCACCTTTTGGCCCATTTTTGGGCATGACTATAACGGCACGGGTTGCCGATAAGACGGTCACCGATTCCAAAAGTGAATGCGTTTATGCGACCGGCAGCATGTGAGCTTCCATAGGAGACCATCAAAAGTTGTCTAGGCCAAAGTGACTTTTGGCCCAAAATTGGGCCTACAGGAATGACTATAACGGCATGGTTGCCGATAAGACGGTCACCGATTCCAAAAGTGAATGCGTCTATGTGACCGACAGCATGTGAGCTTCCATAGGAGACCATCAAAAGTTGTCTAGGCCAAAGTCACCTTTTGGCCCATTTTTGGGCATGACTATAACGGCACGGGTTGCCGATAAGACGGTCACCGATTCCAAAAGTGAATGCGTCTATGCGACTGGCAGCATGTGAGCTTCCATAGGAGACCATCAAAAGTTGTCTAGGCCAAAGTGACTTTTGGCCCAAAATTGGGCCTACAGGAATGACTATAACGGCATGGTTGCCGATAAGACGGTCACCGATTCCAAAAGTGAATGCGTCTATGCGACCGACAGCATGTGAGCTTCCATAGGAGACCATCAAAAGTTGTCTAGGCCAAAGTCACCTTTTGGCCCATTTTTGGGCATGACTATAACGGCACGGGTTGCCGATAAGACGGTCACCGATTCCAAAAGTGAATGCGTCTATGCGACCGGCAGCATGTGAGCTTCCATAGGAGACCATCAAAAGTTGTCTAGGCCAAAGTGACTTTTGGCCCAAAATTGGGCCTACAGGAATGACTATAACGGCATTGTTGCCGATAAGACGGTCACCGATTCCAAAAGTGAATGCGTCTATGCGACCGACAGCATGTGAGCTTCCATAGGAGACCATCAAAAGTTGTCTAGGCCAAAGTCACCTTTTGGCCCATTTTTGGGCATGACTATAACGGCACGGGTTGCCGATAAGACGGTCACCGATTCCAAAAGTGAATGCGTCTATGCGACCGGCAGCATGTGAGCTTCCATAGGAGACCATCAAAAGTTGTCTAGGCCAAAGTGACTTTTGGCCCAAAATTGGGCCTACAGGAATGACTATAACGGCATGGTTGCCGATAAGACGGTCACCGATTCCAAAAGTGAATGCGTCTATGCGACCGACAGCATGTGAGCTTCCATAGGAGACCATCAAAAGTTGTCTAGGCCAAAGTCACATTTTGGCCCATTTTTGGGCATGACTATAACGGCACGGGTTGCCGATAAGACGGTCACCGATTCCAAAAGTGAATGCGTCTATGCGACCGGCAGCATGTGAGCTTCCATAGGAGACCATCAAAAGTTGTCTAGGCCAAAGTGACTTTTGGCCCAAAATTGGGCCTGCAGGAATGACTATAACGGCATGGTTGCCGATAAGACGGTCACCGATTCCAAAAGTGAATGCGTCTATGCGACCGACAGTATGTGAGCTTCCATAGGAGACCATCAAAAGTTGTCTAGGCCAAAGTCACATTTTGGCCCATTTTTGGGCATGACTATAACGGCACGGGTTGCCGATAAGACGGTCACCGATTCCAAAAGTGAATGCGTCTATGCGACCGGCAGCATGTGAGCTTCCATAGGAGACCATCAAAAGTTGTCTAGGCCAAAGTGACTTTTGGCCCAAAATTGGGCCTACAGGAATGACTATAACGGCATGGTTGCCGATAAGACGGTCACCGATTCCAAAAGTGAATGCGTCTATGCGACCGACAGCATGTGAGCTTCCATAGGAGACCATCAAAAGTTGTCTAGGCCAAAGTCACCTTTTGGCCCATTTTTGGGCATGACTATAACGGCACGGGTTGCCGATAAGACGGTCACCGATTCCAAAAGTGAATGCGTCTATGCGACCGACAGCATGTGAGCTTCCATAGGAGACCATCAAAAGTTGTCTAGGCCAAAGTGACTTTTGGCCCAAAATTGGGCCTACAGGAATGACTATAACGGCATGGTTGCCGATAAGACGGTCACCGATTCCAAAAGTGAATGCGTCTATGCGACCGACAGCATGTGAGCTTCCATAGGAGACCATCAAAAGTTGTCTAGGCCAAAGTCACCTTTTGGCCCATTTTTGGGCATGACTATAACGGCACGGGTTGCCGATAAGACGGTCACCGATTCCAAAAGTGAATGCGTTTATGCGACCGGCAGCATGTGAGCTTCCATAGGAGACCATCAAAAGTTGTCTAGGCCAAAGTGACTTTTGGCCCAAAATTGGGCCTACAGGAATGACTATAACGGCATGGTTGCCGATAAGACGGTCACCGATTCCAAAAGTGAATGCGTCTATGCGACCGACAGCATGTGAGCTTCCATAGGAGACCATCAAAAGTTGTCTAGGCCAAAGTCACCTTTTGGCCCATTTTTGGGCATGACTATAACGGCACGGGTTGCCGATAAGACGGTCACCGATTCCAAAAGTGAATGCGTCTATGCGACCGGCAGCATGTGAGCTTCCATAGGAGACCATCAAAAGTTGTCTAGGCCAAAGTGACTTTTGGCCCAAAATTGGGCCTACAGGAATGACTATAACGGCATGGTTGCCGATAAGACGGTCACCGATTCCAAAAGTGAATGCGTCTATGCGACCGACAGCATGTGAGCTTCCATAGGAGACCATCAAAAGTTGTCTAGGCCAAAGTGACTTTTGGCCCAAAATTGGGCCTACAGGAATGACTATAACGGCATGGTTGCCGATAAGACGGTCACCGATTCCAAAAGTGAATGCGTCTATGCGACCGACAGCATGTGAGCTTCCATAGGAGACCATCAAAAGTTGTCTAGGCCAAAGTCACATTTTGGCCCATTTTTGGGCATGACTATAACGGCACGGGTTGCCGATAAGACGGTCACCGATTCCAAAAGTGAATGCGTCTATGCGACCGGCAGCATGTGAGCTTCCATAGGAGACCATCAAAAGTTGTCTAGGCCAAAGTGACTTTTGGCCCAAAATTGGGCCTACAGGAATGACTATAACGGCATGGTTGCCGATAAGACGGTCACCTATTCCAAAAGTGAATGCGTCTATGCGACCGACAGCATGTGAGCTTCCATAGGAGACCATCAAAAGTTGTCTAGGCCAAAGTGACTTTTGGCCCAAAATTGGGCCTACAGGAATGACTATAACGGCATGGTTGCCAATAAGACGGTCACCGATTCCAAAAGTGAATGCGTCTATGCGACCGACAGCATGTGAGCTTCCATAGGTGACCATCAAAAGTTGTCTAGGCCAAAGTCACCTTTTGGCCCATTTTTGGGCATGACTATAACGGCACGGGTTTGCCGATAAGACGGTCACCGATTCCAAAAGTGAATGCGTCTATGCGACCGGCAGCATGTGAGCTTCCATAGGAGACCATCAAAAGTTGTCTAGGCCAAAGTGACTTTTGGCCCAAAATTGGGCCTACAGGAATGACTATAACGGCATGGTTGCCGATAAGACGGTCACCGATTCCAAAAGTGAATGCGTCTATGCGACCGACAGCATGTGAGCTTCCATAGGAGACCATCAAAAGTTGTCTAGGCCAAAGTGACTTTTGGCCCAAAATTGGGCCTACAGGAATGACTATAACGGCATGGTTGCCAATAAGACGGTCACCGATTCCAAAAGTGAATGCGTCTATGCGACCGACAGCATGTGAGCTTCCATAGGAGACCATCAAAAGTTGTCTAGGCCAAAGTCACCTTTTGGCCCATTTTTGGGCATGACTATAACGGCACGGGTTGCCGATAAGACGGTCACCGATTCCAAAAGTGAATGCGTCTATGCGACCGGCAGCATGTGAGCTTCCATAGGAGACCATCAAAAGTTGTCTAGGCCAAAGTGACTTTTGGCCCAAAATTGGGCCTACAGGAATGACTATAACGGCATGGTTGCCGATAAGACGGTCACCGATTCCAAAAGTGAATGCGTCTATGCGACCGACAGCATGTGAGCTTCCATAGGAGACCATCAAAAGTTGTCTAGGCCAAAGTCACCTTTTGGCCCATTTTTGGGCATGACTATAACGGCACGGGTTGCCGATAAGACGGTCACCGATTCCAAAAGTGAATGCGTCTATGCGACCGGCAGCATGTGAGCTTCCATAGGAGACCATCAAAAGTTGTCTAGGCCAAAGTGACTTTTGGCCCAAAATTGGGCCTACAGGAATGACTATAACGGCATGGTTGCCGATAAGACGGTCACCGATTCCAAAAGTGAATGCGTCTATGCGACCGACAGCATGTGAGCTTCCATAGGAGACCATCAAAAGTTGTCTAGGCCAAAGTCACCTTTTGGCCCATTTTTGGGCATGACTATAACGGCACGGGTTGCCGATAAGACGGTCACCGATTCCAAAAGTGAATGCGTCTATGCGACCGGCAGCATGTGAGCTTCCATAGGAGACCATCAAAAGTTGTCTAGGCCAAAGTGACTTTTGGCCCAAAATTGGGCCTACAGGAATGACTATAACGGCATGGTTGCCGATAAGACGGTCACCGATTCCAAAAGTGAATGTGTCTATGCGACCGACAGCATGTGAGCTTCCATAGGAGACCATCAAAAGTTGTCTAGGCCAAAGTCACCTTTTGGCTCATTTTTGGGCATGACTATAACGGCACGGGTTGCCGATAAGACGGTCACCGATTCCAAAAGTGAATGCGTCTATGCGACCGGCAGCATGTGAGCTTCCATAGGAGACCATCAAAAGTTGTCTAGGCCAAAGTGACTTTTGGCCCAAAATTGGGCCTACAGGAATGACTATAACGGCATGGTTGCCGATAAGACGGTCACCGATTCCAAAAGTGAATGCGTCTATGCGACCGACAGCATGTGAGCTTCCATAGGAGACCATCAAAAGTTGTCTAGGCCAAAGTCACATTTTGGCCCATTTTTGGGCATGAGCTTAACGGCACGGGTTGCCGATAAGACGGTCACCGATTCCAAAAGTGAATGCGTCTATGCGACCGGCAGCATGTGAGCTTCCATAGGAGACCATCAAAAGTTGTCTAGGCCAAAGTGACTTTTGGCCCAAAATTGGGCCTACAGGAATGACTATAACGGCATGGTTGCCGATAAGACGGTCACCGATTCCAAAAGTGAATGCGTCTATGCGACCGACAGCATGTGAGCTTCCATAGGAGACCATCAAAAGTTGTCTAGGCCAAAGTCACATTTTGCCCCATATTTGGGCATGACTATAACGGCACGGGTTGCCGATAAGACGGTCACCGATTCCAAAAGTGAATGCGTCTATGCGACCGGCAGCATGTGAGCTTCCATAGGAGACCATCAAAAGTTGTCTAGGCCAAAGTGACTTTTGGCCCAAAATTGGGCCTACAGGAATGACTATAACGGCATGGTTGCCGATAAGACGGTCACCGATTCCAAAAGTGAATGCGTCTATGCGACCGACAGCATGTGAGCTTCCATAGGAGACCATCAAAAGTTGTCTAGGCCAAAGTCACCTTTTGGCCCATTTTTGGGCATGACTATAACGGCACGGGTTGCCGATAAGACGGTCACCGATTCCAAAAGTGAATGCGTCTATGCGACCGACAGCATGTGAGCTTCCATAGGAGACCATCAAAAGTTGTCTAGGCCAAAGTGACTTTTGGCCCAAAATTGGGCCTACAGGAATGACTATAACGGCATGGTTGCCGATAAGACGGTCACCGATTCCAAAAGTGAATGCGTCTATGCGACCGACAGCATGTGAGCTTCCATAGGAGACCATCAAAAGTTGTCTAGGCCAAAGTCACCTTTTGGCCCATTTTTGGGCATGACTATAACGGCACGGGTTGCCGATAAGACGGTCACCGTTTCCAAAAGTGAATGCGTTTATGCGACCGGCAGCATGTGAGCTTCCATAGGAGACCATCAAAAGTTGTCTAGGCCAAAGTGACTTTTGGCCCAAAATTGGGCCTACAGGAATGACTATAACGGCATGGTTGCCAATAAGACGGTCACCGATTCCAAAAGTGAATGCGTCTATGCGACCGACAGCATGTGAGCTTCCATAGGAGACCATCAAAAGTTGTCTAGGCCAAAGTCACCTTTTGGCCCATTTTTGGGCATGACTATAACGGCACGGGTTGCCGATAAGACGGTCACCGATTCCAAAAGTGAATGCGTCTATGCGACCGGCAGCATGTGAGCTTCCATAGGAGACCATCAAAAGTTGTCTAGGCCAAAGTGACTTTTGGCCCAAAATTGGGCCTACAGGAATGACTATAACGGCATGGTTGCCGATAAGACGGTCACCGATTCCAAAAGTGAATGCGTCTATGCGACCGACAGCATGTGAGCTTCCATAGGAGACCATCAAAAGTTGTCTAGGCCAAAGTCACCTTTTGGCCCATTTTTGGGCATGACTATAACGGCACGGGTTGCCGATAAGACGGTCACCGATTCCAAAAGTGAATGCGTCTATGCGACCGGCAGCATGTGAGCTTCCATAGGAGACCATCAAAAGTTGTCTAGGCCAAAGTGACTTTTGGCCCAAAATTGGGCCTACAGGAATGACTATAACGGCATGGTTGCCGATAAGACGGTCACCGATTCCAAAAGTGAATGCGTCTATGCGACCGACAGCATGTGAGCTTCCATAGGAGACCATCAAAAGTTGTCTAGGCCAAAGTCACCTTTTGGCCCATTTTTGGGCATGACTATAACGGCACGGGTTGCCGATAAGACGGTCACCGATTCCAAAAGTGAATGCGTCTATGCGACCGGCAGCATGTGAGCTTCCATAGGAGACCATCAAAAGTTGTCTAGGCCAAAGTGACTTTTGGCCCAAAATTGGGCCTACAGGAATGACTATAACGGCATGGTTGCCGATAAGACGGTCACCGATTCCAAAAGTGAATGCGTCTATGCGACCGACAGCATGTGAGCTTCCATAGGAGACCATCAAAAGTTGTCTAGGCCAAAGTCACCTTTTGGCCCATTTTTGGGCATGACTATAACGGCACGGGTTGCCGATAAGACGGTCACCGATTCCAAAAGTGAATGCGTCTATGCGACCGGCAGCATGTGAGCTTCCATAGGAGACCATCAAAAGTTGTCTAGGCCAAAGTGACTTTTGGCCCAAAATTGGGCCTACAGGAATGACTATAACGGCATGGTTGCCGATAAGACGGTCACCGATTCCAAAAGTGAATGCGTCTATGCGACCGACAGCATGTGAGCTTCCATAGGAGACCATCAAAAGTTGTCTAGGCCAAAGTCACCTTTTGGCTCATTTTTGGGCATGACTATAACGGCACGGGTTGCCAATAAGACGGTCACCGATTCCAAAAGTGAATGCGTCTATGCGACCGGCAGCATGTGAGCTTCCATAGGAGACCATCAAAAGTTGTCTAGGCCAAAGTGACTTTTGGCCCAAAATTGGGCCTACAGGAATGACTATAACGGCATGGTTGCCGATAAGACGGTCACCGATTCCAAAAGTGAATGCGTCTATGCGACCGACAGCATGTGAGCTTCCATAGGAGACCATCAAAAGTTGTCTAGGCCAAAGTCACCTTTTGGCCCAATTTTTGGGCATGACTATAACGGCACGGGTTGCCGATAAGACGGTCACCGATTCCAAAAGTGAATGCGTCTATGCGACCGGCAGCATGTGAGCTTCCATAGGAGACCATCAAAAGTTGTCTAGGCCAAAGTGACTTTTGGCCCAAAATTGGGCATACAGGAATGACTATAACGGCATGGTTGCCAATAAGACGGTCATCGATTCCAAAAGTGAATGCGTCTATGCGACCGACAGCATGTGAGCTTCCATAGGAGACCATCAAAAGTTGTCTAGGCCAAAGTCACCTTTTGGCCCATTTTTGGGCATGACTATAACGGCACGGGTTGCCGATAAGACGGTCACCGATTCCAAAAGTGAATGCGTCTATGCGACCGGCAGCATGTGAGCTTCCATAGGAGACCATCAAAAGTTGTCTAGGCCAAAGTGACTTTTGGCCAAAAATTGGGCCTACAGGAATGACTATAACGGCATGGTTGCCGATAAGACGGTCACCGATTCCAAAAGTGAATGCGTCTATGCGACCGACAGCATGTGAGCTTCCATAGGAGACCATCAAAAGTTGTCTAGGCCAAAGTCACCTTTTGGCCCAAAATTGGGCCTACAGGAATGACTATAACGGCATGGTTGCTGATAAGACGGTCACCGATTCCAAAAGTGAATGCGTCTATGCGACCGACGGCATGTGAGCTTCCATAGGAGACCATCAAAAGTTGTCTAGGCCAAAGTCACCTTTTGGCCCATTTTTGGGCATGACTATAACGGCACGGGTTGCCGATAAGACGGTCACCGATTCCAAAAGTGAATGCGTCTATGCGACCGGCAGCATGTGAGCTTCCATAGGAGACCATCAAAAGTTGTCTAGGCCAAAGTGACTTTTGGCCCAAAATTGGGCCTACAGGAATGACTATAACGGCATGGTTGCCGATAAGACGGTCACCGATTCCAAAAGTGAATGCGTCTATGCGACCGACAGCATGTGAGCTTCCATAGGAGACCATCAAAAGTTGTCTAGGCCAAAGTCACCTTTTGGCCCATTTTTGGGCATGACTATAACGGCACGGGTTGCCGATAAGACGGTCACCGATTCCAAAAGTGAATGCGTCTATGCGACCGGCAGCATGTGAGCTTCCATAGGAGACCATCAAAAGTTGTCTAGGCCAAAGTGACTTTTGGCCCAAAATTGGGCCTACAGGAATGACTATAACGGCATGGTTGCCGATAAGACGGTCACCGATTCCAAAAGTGAATGCGTCTATGCGACCGACAGCATGTGAGCTTCCATAGGAGACCATCAAAAGTTGTCTAGGCCAAAGTCACCTTTTGGCCCATTTTTGGGCATGACTATAACGGCACGGGTTGCCGATAAGACGGTCACCGATTCCAAAAGTGAATGCGTCTATGCGACCGGCAGCATGTGAGCTTCCATAGGAGACCATCAAAAGTTGTCTAGGCCAAAGTGACTTTTGGCCCAAAATTGGGCCTACAGGAATGACTATAACGGCATGGTTGCCGATAAGACGGTCACCGATTCCAAAAGTGAATGCGTCTATGCGACCGACAGCATGTGAGCTTCCATAGGAGACCATCAAAAGTTGTCTAGGCCAAAGTCACCTTTTGGCCCATTTTTGGGCATGACTATAACGGCACGGGTTGCCGATAAGACGGTCACCGATTCCAAAAGTGAATGCGTCTATGCGACCGGCAGCATGTGAGCTTCCATAGGAGACCATCAAAAGTTGTCTAGGCCAAAGTGACTTTTGGCCCAAAATTGGGCCTACAGGAATGACTATAACGGCATGGTTGCCGATAAGACGGTCACCGATTCCAAAAGTGAATGCGTCTATGCGACCGACAGCATGTGAGCTTCCATAGGAGACCATCAAAAGTTGTCTAGGCCAAAGTCACCTTTTGGCCCATTTTTGGGCATGACTATAACGGCACGGGTTGCCGATAAGACGGTCACCGATTCCAAAAGTGAATGCGTCTATGCGACCGGCAGCATGTGAGCTTCCATAGGAGACCATCAAAAGTTGTCTAGGCCAAAGTGACTTTTGGCCCAAAATTAGGCCTACAGGAATGACTATAACGGCATGGTTGCCGATAAGACGGTCACCGATTCCAAAAGTGAATGCGTCTATGCGACCGACAGCATGTGAGCTTCCATAGGAGACCATCAAAAGTTGTCTAGGCCAAAGTCACCTTTTGGCCCATTTTTGGGCATGACTATAACGGCACGGGTTGCCGATAAGACGGTCACCGATTCCAAAAGTGAATGCGTCTATGCGACCGGCAGCATGTGAGCTTCCATAGGAGACCATCAAAAGTTGTCTAGGCCAAAGTGACTTTTGGCCCAAAATTGGGCATACAGGAATGACTATAACGGCATGGTTGCCGATAAGACGGTCACCGATTCCAAAAGTGAATGCGTCTATGCGACCGACAGCATGTGAGCTTCCATAGGAGACCATCAAAAGTTGTCTAGGCCAAAGTCACCTTTTGGCCCATTTTTGGGCATGACTATAACGGCACGGGTTGCCGATAAGACGGTCACCGATTCCAAAAGTGAATGCGTCTATGCGACCGGCAGCATGTGAGCTTCCATAGGAGACCATCAAAAGTTGTCGAGGCCAAAGTGACTTTTGGCCCAAAATTGGGCCTACAGGAATGACTATAACGGCATGGTTGCCGATAAGACGGTCACCGATTCCAAAAGTGAATGCGTCTATGCGACCGACAGCATGTGAGCTTCCATAGGAGACCATCAAAAGTTGTCTAGGCCAAAGTCACCTTTTGGCCCATTTTTGGGCATGACTATAACGGCACGGGTTGCCGATAAGACGGTCACCGATTCCAAAAGTGAATGCGTCTATGCGACCGGCAGCATGTGAGCTTCCATAGGAGACCATCAAAAGTTGTCTAGGCCAAAGTGACTTTTGGCCCAAAATTGGGCCTACAGGAATGACTATAACGGCATGGTTGCCGATAAGACGGTCACCGATTCCAAAAGTGAATGCGTCTATGCGACCGACAGCATGTGAGCTTCCATAGGAGACCATCAAAAGTTGTCTAGGCCAAAGTCACCTTTTGGCCCATTTTTGGGCATGACTATAACGGCACGGGTTGCCGATAAGACGGTCACCGATTCCAAAAGTGAATGCGTCTATGCGACCGGCAGCATGTGAGCTTCCATAGGAGACCATCAAAAGTTGTCTAGGCCAAAGTGACTTTTGGCCCAAAATTGGGCCTACAGGAATGACTATAACGGCATGGTTGCCGATAAGACAGTCACCGATTCCAAAAGTGAATGCGTCTATGCGACCGACAGCATGTGAGCTTCCATAGGAGACCATCAAAAGTTGTCTAGGCCAAAGTCACCTTTTGGCCCATTTTTGGGCATGACTATAACGGCACGGGTTGCCGATAAGACGGTCACCGATTCCAAAAGTGAATGCGTCTATGCGACCGGCAGCATGTGAGCTTCCATAGGAGACCATCAAAAGTTGTCTAGGCCAAAGTGACTTTTGGCCCAAAATTGGGCCTACAGGAATGACTATAACGGCATGGTTGCCGATAAGACGGTCACCGATTTAAAAAGTGAATGCGTCTATGCGACCGGCAGCATGTGAGCTTCCATAGGAGACCATCAAAAGTTGTCTAGGCCAAAGTGACTTTTGGCCCAAAATTGGGCCTACAGGAATGACTATAACGGCATGGTTGCCGATAAGACGGTCACCGATTCCAAAAGTGAATGCGTCTATGCGACCGACAGCATGTGAGCTTCCATAGGAGACCATCAAAAGTTGTCTAGGCCAAAGTCACCTTTTGGCCCATTTTTGGGCATGACTATAACGGCACGGGTTGCCAATAAGACGGTCACCGATTCCAAAAGTGAATGCGTCTATGCGACCGACAGCATGTGAGCTTCCATAGGAGACCATCAAAAGTTGTCTAGGCCAAAGTCACCTTTTGGCCCATTTTTGGGCATGACTATAACGGCACGGGTTGCCGATAAGACGGTCACCGATTCCAAAAGTGAATGCGTCTATGCGACCGGCAGCATGTGAGCTTCCATAGGAGACCATCAAAAGTTGTCTAGGCCAAAGTGACTTTTGGCACAAAATTGGGCCTACAGGAATGACTATAACGGCATGGTTGCCGATAAGACGGTCACCGATTCCAAAAGTGAATGCGTCTATGCGACCGACAGCATGTGAGCTTCCATAGGAGACCATCAAAAGTTGTCTAGGCCAAAGTCACCTTTTGGCCCATTTTTGGGCATGACTATAACGGCACGGGTTGCCGATAAGACGGTCACCGATTCCAAAAGTGAATGCGTCTATGCGACCGGCAGCATGTGAGCTTCCATAGGAGACCATCAAAAGTTGTCTAGGCCAAAGTGACTTTTGGCCCAAAATTGGGCCTACAGGAATGACTATAACGGCATGGTTGCCGATAAGACGGTCACCGATTCCAAAAGTGAATGCGTCTATGCGACCGACAGCATGTGAGCTTCCATAGGAGACCATCAAAAGTTGTCTAGGCCAAAGTCACCTTTTGGCCCATTTTTGGGCATGACTATAACGGCACGGGTTGCCGATAAGACGGTCACCGATTCCAAAAGTGAATGCGTCTATGCGACCGGCAGCATGTGAGCTTCCATAGGAGACCATCAAAAGTTGTCTAGGCCAAAGTGACTTTTGGCCCAACATTGGGCCTACAGGAATGACTATAACGGCATGGTTGCCGATAAGACGGTCACCGATTCCAAAAGTGAATGCGTCTATGCGACCGACAGCATGTGAGCTTCCATAGGAGACCATCAAAAGTTGTTTAGGCCAAAGTCACCTTTTGGCCCATTTTTGGGCATGACTATAACAGCACGGGTTGCCGATAAGACGGTCACCGATTCCAAAAGTGAATGCGTCTATGCGACCGGCAGCATGTGAGCTTCCATAGGAGACCATCAAAAGTTGTCTAGGCCAAAGTGACTTTTGGCCCAAAATTGGGCCTACAGGAATGACTATAACGGTATGGTTGCCGATAAGACGGTCACCGATTCCAAAAGTGAATGCGTCTATGCGACCGACAGCATATGAGCTTCCATAGGAGACCATCAAAAGTTGTCTAGGCCAAAGTCACCTTTTGGCCCATTTTTGGGCATGACTATAACGGCACGGGTTGCCGATAAGACGGTCACCGATTCCAAAAGTGAATGCGTCTATGCGACCGGCAGCATGTGAGCTTCCATAGGAGACCATCAAAAGTTGTCTAGGCCAAAGTGACTTTTGGCCCAAAATTGGGCCTACAGGAATGACTATAACGGCATGGTTGCCGATAAGACGGTCACCGATTCCAAAAGTGATTGCGTCTATGCGACCGACAGCATGTGAGCTTCCATAGGAGACCATCAAAAGTTGTCTAGGCCAAAGTCACCTTTTGGCCCATTTTTGGGCATGACTATAACGGCACGGGTTGCCGATAAGACGGTCACCGATTCCAAAAGTGAATGCGTCTATGCGACCGGCAGCATGTGAGCTTCCATAGGAGACCATCAAAAGTTGTCTAGGCCAAAGTGACTTTTGGCCCAAAATTGGGCCTACAGGAATGACTATAACGGCATGGTTGCCGATAAGACGGTCACCGATTCCAAAAGTGAATGCGTCTATGCGACCGACAGCATGTGAGCTTCCATAGGAGACCATCAAAAGTTGTCTAGGCCAAAGTCACCTTTTGGCCCATTTTTGGGCATGACTATAACGGCACGGGTTGCCGATAAGACGGTCACCGATTCCAAAAGTGAATGCGTCTATGCGACCGGCAGCATGTGAGCTTCCATAGGAGACCATCAAAAGTTGTCTAGGCCAAAGTCACCTTTTGGCCCATTTTTGGGCATGACTATAACGGCACGGGTTGCCGATAAGACGGTCACCGATTCCAAAAGTGAATGCGTCTATGCGACCGGCAGCATGTGAGCTTCCATAGAAGACCATCAAAAGTTGTCTAGGCCAAAGTGACATTTGGCCCAAAATTGGGCCTACAGGAATGACTATAACGGCATGGTTGCCGATAAGACGGTCACCGATTCCAAAAGTGAATGCGTCTATGCGACCGACAGCATGTGAGCTTCCATAGGAGACCATCAAAAGTTGTCTAGGCCAAAGTCACCTTTTGGCCCATTTTTGGGCATGACTATAACGGCACGGGTTGCCGATAAGACGGTCACCGATTCCAAAAGTGAATGCGTCTATGCGACCGGCAGCATGTGAGCTTCCATAGGAGACCATCAAAAGTTGTCTAGGCCAAAGTGACTTTTGGCCCAAAATTGGGCCTACAGGAATGACTATAACGGCATGGTTGCCGATAAGACGGTCACCGATTCCAAAAGTGAATGCGTCTATGCGACCGACAGCATGTGAGCTTCCATAGGAGACCATCAAAAGTTGTCTAGGCCAAAGTCACCTTTTGGCCCATTTTTGGGCATGACTATAACGGCACGGGTTGCCGATAAGACGGTCACCGATTCCAAAAGTGAATGCGTCTATGCGACCGGCAGCATGTGAGCTTCCATAGGAGACCATCAAAAGTTGTCTAGGCCAAAGTGACTTTTGGCCCAAAATTGGGCCTACAGGAATGACTATAACGGCATGGTTGCCGATAAGACGGTCACCGATTCCAAAAGTGAATGCGTCTATGCGACCGACAGCATGTGAGCTTCCATAGGAGACCATCAAAAGTTGTCTAGGCCAAAGTCACCTTTTGGCCCATTTTTGGGCATGACTATAACGGCACGGGTTGCCGATAAGACGGTCACCGATTCCAAAAGTGAATGCGTCTATGCGACCGGCAGCATGTGAGCTTCCATAGGAGACCATCAAAAGTTGTCTAGGCCAAAGTGACTTTTGGCCCAAAATTGGGCCTACAGGAATGACTATAACGGCATGGTTGCCGATAAGACGGTCACCGATTCCAAAAGTGAATGCGTCTATGCGACCGACAGCATGTGAGCTTCCATAGGAGACCATCAAAAGTTGTCTAGGCCAAAGTCACCTTTTGGCCCATTTTTGGGCATGACTATAACGGCACGGGTTGCCGATAAGACGGTCACCGATTCCAAAAGTGAATGCGTCTATGCGACCGGCAGCATGTGAGCTTCCATAGGAGACCATCAAAAGTTGTCTAGGCCAAAGTGACTTTTGGCCCAAAATTGGGCATACAGGAATGACTATAACGGCATGGTTGCCGATAAGACGGTCACCGATTCCAAAAGTGAATGAGTCTATGCGACCGACAGCATGTGAGCTTCCATAGGAGACCATCAAAAGTTGTCTAGGCCAAAGTCACCTTTTGGCCCATTTTTGGGCATGACTATAACGGCACGGGTTGCCGATAAGACGGTCACCGATTCCAAAAGTGAATGCGTCTATGCGACCGGCAGCATGTGAGCTTCCATAGGAGACCATCAAAAGTTGTCTAGGCCAAAGTGACTTTTGGGCCAAAATTGGGCCTACAGGAATGACTATAACGGCATGGTTGCCGATAAGACGGTCACCGATTCCAAAAGTGAATGCGTCTATGCGACCGACAGCATGTGAGCTTCCATAGGAGACCATCAAAAGTTGTCTAGGCCAAAGTCACCTTTTGGCCCATTTTTGGGCATGACTATAACGGCACGGGTTGCCGATAAGACGGTCACCGATTCCAAAAGTGAATGCGTCTATGCGACCGGCAGCATGTGAGCTTCCATAGGAGACCATCAAAAGTTGTCTAGGCCAAAGTGACTTTTGGCCCAAAATTGGGCATACAGGAATGACTATAACGGCATGGTTGCCGATAAGACGGTCACCGATTCCAAAAGTGAATGCGTCTCTGCGACCGACAGCATGTGAGCTTCCATAGGGGACCATCAAAAGTTGTCTAGGCCAAAGTCACCTTTTGGCCCATTTTTGGGCATGACTATAACGGCACGGGTTGCCGATAAGACGGTCACCGATTCCAAAAGTGAATGCGTCTATGCGACCGACAGCATGTGAGCTTCCATAGGAGACCATCAAAAGTTGTCTAGGCCAAAGTCACCTTTTGGCCCATTTTTGGGCATGACTATAACGGCACGGGTTGCCGATAAGACGGTCACCGATTCCAAAAGTGAATGCGTCTATGCGACCGGCAGCATGTGAGCTTCCATAGGAGACCATCAAAAGTTGTCTAGGCCAAAGTGACTTTTGGCCCAAAATTGGGCCTACAGGAATGACTATAACGGCATGGTTGCCGATAAGACGGTCACCGATTCCAAAAGTGAATGCGTCTTTGCGACCGACAGCATGTGAGCTTCCATAGGAGACCATCAAAAGTTGTCTAGGCCAAAGTCACCTTTTGGCCCATTTTTGGGCATGACTATAACGGCACGGGTTGCCGATAAGACGGTCACCGATTCCAAAAGTGAATGCGTCGATGCGACCGGCAGCATGTGAGCTTCCATAGGAGACCATCAAAAGTTGTCTAGGCCAAAGTGACTTTTGGCCCAAAATTGGGCCTACAGGAATGACTATAACGGCATGGTTGCCGATAAGACGGTCACCGATTCCAAAAGTGAATGCGTCTATGCGACCGACAGCATGTGAGCTTCCATAGGAGACCATCAAAAGTTGTCTAGGCCAAAGTCACCTTTTGGCCCATTTTTGGGCATGACTATAACGGCACGGGTTGCCGATAAGACGGTCACCGATTCCAAAAGTGAATGCGTCTATGCGACCGGCAGCATGTGAGCTTCCATAGGAGACCATCAAAAGTTGTCTAGGCCAAAGTGACTTTTGGCCCAAAATTGGGCATACAGGAATGACTATAACGGCATGGTTGCCGATAAGACTGTCACCGATTCCAAAAGTGAATGCGTCTATGCGACCGACAGCATGTGAGCTTCCATAGGAGACCATCAAAAGTTGTCTAGGCCAAAGTCACCTTTTGGCCCATTTTTGGGCATGAGCTTAACGGCACGGGTTGCCGATAAGACGGTCACCGATTCCAAAAGTGAATGCGTCTATGCGACCGGCAGCATGTGAGCTTCCATAGGAGACCATCAAAAGTTGTCTAGGCCAAAGTGACTTTTGGCCCAAAATTGGGCCTACAGGAATGACTATAACGGCATGGTTGCCGATAAGACGGTCACCGATTCCAAAAGTGAATGCGTCTATGCGACCGACAGCATGTGAGCTTCCATAGGAGACCATCAAAAGTTGTCTAGGCCAAAGTCACCTTTTGGCCCATTTTTGGGCATGACTATAACGGCACGGGTTGCCGATAAGACGGTCACCGATTCCAAAAGTGAATGCGTCTATGCGACCGGCAGCATGTGAGCTTCCATAGGAGACCATCAAAAGTTGTCTAGGCCAAAGTGACTTTTGGCCCAAAATTGGGCATACAGGAATGACTATAACGGCATGGTTGCCGATAAGACGGTCACCGATTCCAAAAGTGAATGTGTCTATGCGACCGACAGCATGTGAGCTTCCATAGGAGACCATCAAAAGTTGTCTAGGCCAAAGTCACCTTTTGGCCCATTTTTGGGCATGACTATAACGGCACGGGTTGCCGATAAGACGGTCACCGATTCCAAAAGTGAATGCGTCTATGCGACCGGCAGCATGTGAGCTTCCATAGGAGACCATCAAAAGTTGTCTAGGCCAAAGTGACTTTTGGGCCAAAATTGGGCCTACAGGAATGACTATAACGGCATGGTTGCCGATAAGACGGTCACCGATTCCAAAAGTGAATGCGTCTATGCGACCGACAGCATGTGAGCTTCCATAGGAGACCATCAAAAGTTGTCTAGGCCAAAGTCACCTTTTGGCCCATTTTTGGGCATGACTATAACGGCACGGGTTGCCGATAAGACGGTCACCGATTCCAAAAGTGAATGCGTCTATGCGACCGGCAGCATGTGAGCTTCCATAGGAGACCATCAAAAGTTGTCTAGGCCAAAGTGACTTTTGGCCCAAAATTGGGCATACAGGAATGACTATAACGGCATGGTTGCCGATAAGACGGTCACCGATTCCAAAAGTGAATGCGTCTCTGCGACCGACAGCATGTGAGCTTCCATGGGGGACCATCAAAAGTTGTCTAGGCCAAAGTCACCTTTTGGCCCATTTTTGGGCATGACTATAACGGCACGGGTTGCCGATAAGACGGTCACCGATTCCAAAAGTGAATGCGTCTATGCGACCGGCAGCATGTGAGCTTCCATAGGAGACCATCAAAAGTTGTCTAGGCCAAAGTGACTTTTGGCCCAAAATTGGGCCTACAGGAATGACTATAACGGCATGGTTGCCGATAAGACGGTCACCGATTCCAAAAGTGAATGCGTCTATGCGACCGACAGCATGTGAGCTTCCATAGGAGACCATCAAAAGTTGTCTAGGCCAAAGTCACCTTTTGGCCCATTTTTGGGCATGACTATAACGGCACGGGTTGCCGATAAGACGGTCACCGATTCCAAAAGTGAATGCGTCTATGCGACCGGCAGCATGTGAGCTTCCATAGGAGACCATCAAAAGTTGTCTAGGCCAAAGTGACTTTTGGCCCAAAATTGGGACTACAGGAATGACTATAACGGCATGGTTGCCGATAAGACGGTCACCGATTCCAAAAGTGAATGCGTCTATGCGACCGACAGCATGTGAGCTTCCATAGGAGACCATCAAAAGTTGTCTAGGCCAAAGTCACCTTTTGGCCCATTTTTGGACATGACTATAACGGCACGGGTTGCCGATAAGACGGTCACCGATTCCAAAAGTGAATGCGTCTATGCGACCGGCAGCATGTGAGCTTCCATAGGAGACCATCAAAAGTTGTCTAGGCCAAAGTGACTTTTGGCCCAAAATTGGGCCTACAGGAATGACTATAACGGCATGGTTGCCCATAAGACGGTCACCGATTCCAAAAGTGAATGCGTCTATGCGACCGACAGCATGTGAGCTTCCATAGGAGACCATCAAAAGTTGTCTAGGCCAAAGTCACCTTTTGGCCCATTTTTGGGCATGACTATAACGGCACGGGTTGCCGATAAGACGGTCACCGATTCCAAAAGTGAATGCGTCTATGCGACCGGCAGCATGTGAGCTTCCATAGGAGACCATCAAAAGTTGTCTAGGCCAAAGTGACTTTTGGCCCAAAATTGGGCCTACAGGAATGACTATAATGGCATCGTTGCCGATAAGACGGTCACCGATTCCAAAAGTGAATGCGTCTATGCGACCGACAGCATGTGAGCTTCCATAGGAGACCATCAAAAGTTGTCTAGGCCAAAGTCACCTTTTGGCCCATTTTTGGGCATGACTATAACGGCACGGGTTGCCGATAAGACGGTCACCAATTCCAAAAGTGAATGCGTCTATGCGACCGGCAGCATGTGAGCTTCCATAGGAGACCATCAAAAGTTGTCTAGGCCAAAGTGACTTTTGGCCCATTTTTGGGCATGACTATAACGGCACGGGTTGCCGATAAGACGGTCACCGATTCCAAAAGTGAATGTGTCTATGCGACCGGCAGCATGTGAGCTTCCATAGGAGACCATCAAAAGTTGTCTAGGCCAAAGTGACTTTGGCCCAAAATTGGGCCTACAGGAATGACTATAACGGCATGGTTGCCGATAAGACGGTCACCGATTCCAAAAGTGAATGCGTCTATGCGACCGACAGCATGTGAGCTTCCATAGGAGACCATCAAAAGTTGTCTAGGCCAAAGTCACCTTTTGGCCCATTTTTGGGCATGACTATAACGGCACGGGTTGCCGATAAGACGGTCACCGATTCCAAAAGTGAATGCGTCTATGCGACCGGCAGCATGTGAGCTTCCATAGGAGACCATCAAAAGTTGTCTAGGCCAAAGTGACTTTGGCCCAAAATTGGGCCTACAGGAATGACTATAACGGCATGGTTGCCGATAAGACGGTCACCGATTCCAAAAGTGAATGCGTCTATGCGACCGACAGCATGTGAGCTTCCATAGGAGACCATCAAAAGTTGTCTAGGCCAAAGTCACCTTTTGGCCCATTTTTGGGCATGACTATAACGGCACGGGTTGCCGATAAGACGGTCACCGATTCCAAAAGTGAATGCGTCTATGCGACCGGCAGCATGTGAGCTTCCATAGGAGACCATCAAAAGTTGTCTAGGCCAAAGTGACTTTTGGCCCAAAATTGGGCCTACAGGAATGACTATAACGGCATGGTTGCCGATAAGACGGTCACCGATTCCAAAAGTGAATGCGTCTATGCGACCGACAGCATGTGAGCTTCCATAGGAGACCATCAAAAGTTGTCTAGGCCAAAGTCACCTTTTGGCCCATTTTTGGGCATGACTGTAACGGCACGGGTTGCCGATAAGACGGTCACCGATTCCAAAAGTGACTGCGTCTATGCGACCGGCAGCATGTGAGCTTCCATAGGAGACCATCAAAAGTTGTCTAGGCCAAAGTGACTTTTGGCCCAAAATTGGGCCTACAGGAATGAATATAACGGCATGGTTGCCGATAAGACGGTCACCGATTCCAAAAGTGAATGCGTCTATGCGACCGACAGCATGTGAGCTTCCATAGGAGACCATCAAAAGTTGTCTAGGCCAAAGTCACCTTTTGGCCCATTTTTGGGCATGACTGTAACGGCACGGGTTGCCGATAAGACGGTCACCGATTCCAAAAGTGACTGCGTCTATGCGACCGGCAGCATGTGAGCTTCCATAGGAGACCATCAAAAGTTGTCTAGGCCAAAGTGACTTTTGGCCCAAAATTGGGCCTACAGGAATGACTATAACGGCATGGTTGCCGATAAGACGGTCACCGATTCCAAAAGTGAATGCGTCTATGCGACCGACAGCATGTGAGCTTCCATAGGAGACCATCAAAAGTTGTCTAGGCCAAAGTCACCTTTTGGCCCATTTTTGGGCATGACTATAACGGCACGGGTTGCCGATAAGACGGTCACCGATTCCAAAAGTGAATGCGTCTATGCGACCGGCAGCATGTGAGCTTCCATAGGAGACCATCAAAAGTTGTCTAGGCCAAAGTGACTTTTGGCCCAAAATTGGGACTACAGGAATGACTATAACGGCATGGTTGCCGATAAGACGGTCACCGATTCCAAAAGTGAATGCTTCTATGCGACCGACAGCATGTGAGCTTCCATAGGAGACCATCAAAAGTTGTCTAGGCCAAAGTCACCTTTTGGCCCATTTTTGGGCATGACTATAACGGCACGGGTTGCCGATAAGACGGTCACCGATTCCAAAAGTGAATGCGTCTATGCGACCGACAGCATGTGAGCTTCCATAGGAGACCATCAAAAGTTGTCTAGGCCAAAGTCACCTTTTGGCCCATTTTTGGGCATGACTATAACGGCACGGGTTGCCGATAAGACGGTCACCGATTCCAAAAGTGAATGCGTCTATGCGACCGGCAGCATGTGAGCTTCCATAGGAGACCATCAAAAGTTGTCTAGGCCAAAAGTCACTTTGGCCTAAAATTGGGCCTACAGGAATGACTATAACGGCATGGTTGCCGATAAGACGGTCACCGATTCCAAAAGTGAATGCGTCTATGCGACCGACAGCATGTGAGCTTCCCTAGGAGACCATCAAAAGTTGTCTAGGCCAAAGTCACCTTTTGGCCCATTTTTGGGCATGACTATAACGGCACGGGTTGCCGATAAGACGGTCACCGATTCCAAAAGTGAATGCGTCTATGCGACCGGCAGCATGTGAGCTTCCATAGGAGACCATCAAAAGTTGTCTAGGCCAAAGTGACTTTTGGCCCAAAATTGGGCCTACAGGAATGACTATAACGGCATGGTTGCCGATAAGACGGTCACCGATTCCAAAAGTGAATGCGTCTATGCGACCGACAGCATGTGAGCTTCCATAGGAGACCATCAAAAGTTGTCTAGGCCAAAGTCACCTTTTGGCCCATTTTTGGGCATGACTATAACGGCACGGGTTGCCGATAAGACGGTCACCGATTCCAAAAGTGAATGCGTCTATGCGACCGGCAGCATGTGAGCTTCCGTAGGAGACCATCAAAAGTTGTCTAGGCAAAAGTGACTTTTGGCCCAAAATTGGGACTACAGGAATGACTATAACGGCATGGTTGCCGATAAGACGGTCACCGATTCCAAAAGTGAATGCGTCTATGCGACCGACAGCATGTGAGCTTCCATAGGAGACCATCAAAAGTTGTCTAGGCCAAAGTCACCTTTTGGCCCATTTTTGGGCATGACTATAACGGCACGGGTTGCCGATAAGACAGTCACCGATTCCAAAAGTGAATGCGTCTATGCGACCGGCAGCATGTGAGCTTCCATAGGAGACCATCAAAAGTTGTCTAGGCCAAAGTGACTTTTGGCCCAAAATTGGGCCTACAGGAATGACTATAACGGCATGGTTGCCGATAAGACGGTCACCGATTCCAAAAGTGAATGCGTCTATGCGACCGACAGCATGTGAGCTTCCATAGGAGACCATCAAAAGTTGTCTAGGCCAAAGTCACCTTTTGGCCCATTTTTGGGCATGACTATAACGGCACGGGTTGCCGATAAGACGGTCACCGATTCCAAAAGTGAATGCGTCTATGCGACCGGCAGCATGTGAGCTTCCATAGGAGACCATCAAAAGTTGTCTAGGCCAAAAGTCACTTTGGCCTAAAATTGGGCCTACAGGAATGACTATAACGGCATGGTTGCCGATAAGACGGTCACCGATTCCAAAAGTGAATGCGTCAATGCGACGGACAGCATGTGAGCTTCCCTAGGCGACCATCAAAAGTTGTCTAGGCCAAAGTCACCTTTTGGCCCATTTTTGGGCATGACTATAACGGCACGGGTTGCCGATAAGACGGTCACCGATTCCAAAAGTGAATGCGTCTATGCGACCGGCAGCATGTTAGCTTCCATAGGAGACCATCAAAAGTTGTCTAGGCCAAAGTGACTTTTGGCCCAAAATTGGGCCTACAGGAATGACTATAACGGCATGGTTGCCGATAAGACGGTCACCGATTCCAAAAGTGAATGCGTCTATGCGACCGACAGCATGTGAGCTTCCATAGGAGACCATCAAAAGTTGTCTAGGCCAAAGTCACCTTTTGGCCCATTTTTGGGCATGACTATAACGGCACGGGTTGCCGATAAGACGGTCACCGATTCCAAAAGTGAATGCGTCTATGCGACCGGCAGCATGTGAGCTTCCATAGGAGACCATCAAAAGTTGTCTAGGCCAAAGTGACTTTTGGCCCAAAATTGGGCCTACAGGAATGACTATAACGGCATGGTTGCCGATAAGACGGTCACCGATTCCAAAAGTGAATGCGTCTATGCGACCGACAGCATGTGAGCTTCCATAGGAGACCATCAAAAGTTGTTTAGGCCAAAGTCACCTTTTGGCCCATTTTTGGTCATGACTGTAACGGCACGGGTTGCCGATAAGACGGTCACCGATTCCAAAAGTGAATGCGTCTATGCGACCGGCAGCATGTGAGCTTCCATAGGAGATCATCAAAAGTTGTCTAGGCCAAAGTGACTTTTGGCCCAAAATTGGGCCTACAGGAATGACTATAACGGCACGGGTTGCCGATAAGACGGTCACCGATTCCAAAAGTGAATGCGTCTATGCGACCGGCAGCATGTGAGCTTCCATAGGAGACCATCAAAAGTTGTCTAGGCCAAAGTGACTTTTGGCCCAAAATTGGGCCTACAGGAATGACTATAACGGCATGGTTGCCGATAAGACGGTCACCGATTCCAAAAGTGAATGCGTCTATGCGACCGACAGCATGTGAGCTTCCATAGGAGACCATCAAAAGTTGTCTAGGCCAAAGTCACCTTTTGGCCCATTTTTGGGCATGATTATAACGGCACGGGTTGCCGATAAGACGGTCACCGATTCCAAAAGTGAATGCGTCTATGCGACCGGCAGCATGTGAGCTTCCATAGGAGACCATCAAAAGTTGTCTAGGCCAAAGTGACTTTTGGCCCAAAATTGGGCCTACAGGAATGACTATAACGGCATGGTTGCCGATAAGACGGTCACCGATTCCAAAAGTGAATGCGTCTATGCGACCGACAGCATGTGAGCTTCCATAGGAGACCATCAAAAGTTGTCTAGGCCAAAGTCACCTTTTGGCCCATTTTTGGGCATGTCTGTAACGGCACGGGTTGCCGATAAGACGGTCACCGATTCCAAAAGTGACTGCGTCTATGCGACCGGCAGCATGTGAGCTTCAATAGGAGACCATCAAAAGTTGTCTAGGCCAAAGTGACTTTTGGCCCAAAATTGGGCCTACAGGAATGAATATAACGGCATGGTTGCCGATAAGACGGTCACCGATTCCAAAAGTGAATGCGTCTATGCGACCGACAGCATGTGAGCTTCCATAGGAGACCATCAAAAGTTGTCTAGGCCAAAGTCACCTTTTGGCCCATTTTTGGGCATGACTATAACGGCACGGGTTGCCGATAAGACGGTCACCGATTCCAAAAGTGAATGCGTCTATGCGACCGGCAGCATGTGAGCTTCCATAGGAGACCATCAAAAGTTGTCTAGGCCAAAGTGACTTTTGGCCCAAAATTGGGACTACAGGAATGACTATAACGGCATGGTTGCCGATAAGACGGTCACCGATTCCAAAAGTGAATGCTTCTATGCGACCGACAGCATGTGAGCTTCCATAGGAGACCATCAAAAGTTGTCTAGGCCAAAGTCACCTTTTGGCCCATTTTTGGGCATGACTATAACGGCACGGGTTGCCGATAAGACGGTCACCGATTCCAAAAGTGAATGCGTCTATGCGACCGGCAGCATGTGAGCTTCCATAGGAGACCATCAAAAGTTGTCTAGGCCAAAGTGACTTTGGCCCAAAATTGGGCCAACAGGAATGACTATAACGGCATGGTTGCCGATAAGACGGTCACCGATTCCAAAAGTGAATGCGTCTATGCGACCGACAGCATGTGAGCTTCCCTAGGAGACCATCAAAAGTTGTCTAGGCCAAAGTCACCTTTTGGCCCATTTTTGGGCATGACTATAACGGCACGGGTTGCCGATAAGACGGTCACCGATTCCAAAAGTGAATGCGTCTATGCGACCGGCAGCATGTGAGCTTCCATAGGAGACCATCAAAAGTTGTCTAGGCCAAAGTGACTTTTGGCCCAAAATTGGGCCTACAGGAATGACTATAACGGCATGGTTGCCAATAAGACGGTCACCGATTCCAAAAGTGAATGCGTCTATGCGACCGACAGCATGTGAGCTTCCATAGGAGACCATCAAAAGTTGTCTAGGCCAAAGTCACCTTTTGGCCCATTTTTGGGCATGACTATAACGGCACGGGTTGCCGATAAGACGGTCACCGATTCCAAAAGTGAATGCGTCTATGCGACCGGCAGCATGTGAGCTTCCGTAGGAGACCATCAAAAGTTGTCTAGGCAAAAGTGACTTTTGGCCCAAAATTGGGACTACAGGAATGACTATAACGGCATGGTTGCCGATAAGACGGTCACCGATTCCAAAAGTGAATGCGTCTATGCGACCGACAGCATGTGAGCTTCCATAGGAGACCATCAAAAGTTGTCTAGGCCAAAGTCACCTTTTGGCCCATTTTTGGGCATGACTATAACGGCACGGGTTGCCGATAAGACGGTCACCGATTCCAAAAGTGAATGCGTCTATGCGACCGGCAGCATGTGAGCTTCCATAGGAGACCATCAAAAGTTGTCTAGGCCAAAGTGACTTTTGGCCCAAAATGGGGCCTACAGGAATGACTATAACGGCATGGTTGCCGATAAGACGGTCACCGATTCCAAAAGTGAATGCGTCTATGCGACCGACAGCATGTGAGCTTCCATAGGAGACCATCAAAAGTTGTCTAGGCCAAAGTCACCTTTTGGCCCATTTTTGGGCATGACTATAACGGCACGGGTTGCCGATAAGACGGTCACCGATTCCAAAAGTGAATGCGTCTATGCGACCGGCAGCATGTGAGCTTCCATAGGAGACCATCAAAAGTTGTCTAGGCCAAAGTGACTTTGGCCCAAAATTGGGCCTACAGGAATGACTATAACGGCATGGTTGCCGATAAGACGGTCACCGATTCCAAAAGTGAATGCGTCAATGCGACGGACAGCATGTGAGCTTCCCTAGGCGACCATCAAAAGTTGTCTAGGCCAAAGTCACCTTTTGGCCCATTTTTGGGCATGACTATAACGGCACGGGTTGCCGATAAGACGGTCACCGATTCCAAAAGTGAATGCGTCTATGCGACCGGCAGCATGTGAGCTTCCATAGGAGACCATCAAAAGTTGTCTAGGCCAAAGTGACTTTTGGCCCAAAATTGGGCCTACAGGAATGACTATAACGGCACGGGTTGCCGATAAGACGGTCACCGATTCCAAAAGTGAATGCGTCTATGCGACCGGCAGCATGTGAGCTTCCATAGGAGACCATCAAAAGTTGTCTAGGCCAAAGTGACTTTTGGCCCAAAATTGGGCCTACAGGAATGACTATAACGGCATGGTTGCCGATAAGACGGTCACCGATTCCAAAAGTGAATGCGTCTATGCGACCGACAGCATGTGAGCTTCCATAGGAGACCATCAAAAGTTGTTTAGGCCAAAGTCACCTTTTGGCCCATTTTTGGGCATGACTGTAACGGCACGGGTTGCCGATAAGACGGTCACCGATTCCAAAAGTGAATGCGTCTATGCGACCGGCAGCATGTGAGCTTCCATAGGAGATCATCAAAAGTTGTCTAGGCCAAAGTGACTTTTGGCCCAAAATTGGGCCTACAGGAATGACTATAACGGCATGGTTGCCGATAAGACGGTCACCGATTCCAAAAGTGAATGCGTCTATGCGACCGACAGCATGTGAGCTTCCATAGGAGACCATCAAAAGTTGTCTAGGCCAAAGTCACCTTTTGGCCCATTTTTTGGCATAACTATAACGGCACGGGTTGCCGATAATACGGTCACCGATTCCAAAAGTGAATGCGTCTATGCGACCGGCAGCATGTGAGCTTCCATAGGAGACCATCAAAAGTTGTCTAGGCCAAAGTGACTTTTGGCCCAAAATTGGGCCTACAGGAATGACTATAACGGCATGGTTGCCGATAAGACGGTCATCGATTCCAAAAGTGAATGCATCTATGCGACCGACAGCATGTGAGCTTCCATAGGAGACCATCAAAAGTTGTCTAGGCCAAAGTCACCTTTTGGCCCATTTTTGGGCATGATTATAACGGCACAGGTTGCCGATAAGACGGTCACCGATTCCAAAAGTGAATGCGTCTATGCGACCGGCAGCATGTGAGCTTCCATAGGAGACCATCAAAAGTTGTCTAGGCCAAAGTGACTTTTGGCCCAAAATTGGGCCTACAGGAATGACTATAACGGCATGGTTGCCGATAAGACGGTCACCGATTCCAAAAGTGAATGTGTCTATGCGACCGACAGCATGTGAGCTTCCATAGGAGACCATCAAAAGTTGTCTAGGCCAAAGTCACCTTTTGGCCCATTTTTGGGCATGACTATAACGGCACGGGTTGCCGATAAGACGGTCACCGATTCCAAAAGTGAATGCGTCTATGCGACCGGCAGCATGTGAGCTTCCATAGGAGACCATCAAAAGTTGTCTAGGCCAAAGTGACTTTTGGCCCAAAATTGGGCCTACAGGAATGACTATAACGGCATGGTTGCCGATAAGACGGTCACCGATTCCAAAAGTGAATGCGTCTATGCGACCGACAGCATGTGAGCTTCCATAGGAGACCATCAAAAGTTGTCTAGGCCAAAGTCACCTTTTGGCCCATTTTTGGGCATGACTATAACGGCACGGGTTGCCGATAAGACGTTCACCGATTCCAAAAGTGAATGCGTCTATGCGACCGGCAGCATGTGAGCTTCCATAGGAGACCATCAAAAGTTGTCTAGGCCAAAGTGACTTTTGGCCCAAAATTGGGCCTACAGGAATGACTATAACGGCATGGTTGCCGATAAGACGGTCACCGATTCCAAAAGTGAATGCGTCTATGCGACCGACAGCATGTGAGCTTCCATAGGAGACCATCAAAAGTTGTCTAGGCCAAAGTCACCTTTTGGCCCAAAATTGGGCCTACAGGAATGACTATAACGGCATGGTTGCCGATAAGACGGTCACCGATTCCAAAAGTGAATGCGTCTATGCGACCGACAGCATGTGAGCTTCCATAGGAGACCATCAAAAGTTGTCTAGGCCAAAGTGACTTTTGGCCCAAAATTGGGCCTACAGGAATGACTATAACGGCATGGTTGCCGATAAGACGGTCACCGATTCCAAAAGTGAATGCGTCTATGCGACCGACAGCATGTGAGCTTCCATAGGAGACCATCAAAAGTTGTCTAGGCCAAAGTCACCTTTTGGCCCATTTTTGGGCATGACTATAACGGCACGGGTTGCCGATAAGACGGTCACCGATTCCAAAAGTGAATGCGTCTATGCGACCGGCAGCATGTGAGCTTCCATAGGAGACCATCAAAAGTTGTCTAGGCCAAAGTGACTTTTGGCCCAAAATTGGGCCTACAGGAATGACTATAACGGCATGGTTGCCTATAAGACGGTAACCGATTCCAAAAGTGAATGCGTCTATGCGACCGACAGCATATGAGCTTCCATAGGAGACCATCAAAAGTTGTCTAGGCCAAAGTCACCTTTTGGCCCATTTTTGGGCATGACTATAACGGCACGGGTTGCCGATAAGACGGTCACCGATTCCAAAAGTGAATGCGTCTATGCGACCGGCAGCATGTGAGCTTCCATAGGAGACCATCAAAAGTTGTCTAGGCCAAAGTGACTTTTGGCCCAAAATTGGGCCTACAGGAATGACTATAACGGCATGGTTGCCGATAAGAAGGTCATCGATTCCAAAAGTGAATGCGTCTATGCGACCGACAGCATGTGAGCTTCCATAGGAGACCATCAAAAGTTGTCTAGGCCAAAGTCACCTTTTGGCCCATTTTTGGGCATGACTATAACGGCACGGGTTGCCGATAAGACGGTCACCGATTCCAAAAGTGAATGCGTCTATGCGACCGGCAGCATGTGAGCTTCCATAGGAGACCATCAAAAGTTGTCTAGGCCAAAGTGACTTTTGGCCCAAAATTGGGCCTACAGGAATGACTATAACGGCATAGTTGCCGATAAGACGGTCACCGATTCCAAAAGTGAATGCGTCTATGCGACCGACAGCATGTGAGCTTCCATAGGAGACCATCAAAAGTTGTCTAGGCAAAAGTGACTTTTGGCCCAAAATTGGGCCTACAGGAATGACTATAACGGCACTGTTTGCCCATAAGACGGTCACCGATTCCAAAAGTGAATGCGTCTATGCGACCGACAGCATGTGAGCTTCCATAGGAGACCATCAAAAGTTGTCTAGGCCAAAGTCACCTTTTGGCCCATTTTTGGGCATGACTATAACGGCACGGGTTGCCGATAAGACGGTCACCGATTCCAAAAGTGAATGCGTCTATGCGACCGGCAGCATGTGAGCTTCCATAGGAGACCATCAAAAGTTGTCTAGGCCAAAGTGACTTTTGGCCCAAAATTGGGCCTACAGGAATGACTATAACGGCATGGTTGCCGATAAGACGGTCACCGATTCCAAAAGTGAATGCGTCTATGCGACCGACAGCATGTGAGCTTCCATAGGAGACCATCAAAAGTTGTCTAGGCCAAAGTGACTTTTGGCCCAAAATTGGGCCTACAGGAATGACTATAACGGCATGGTTGCCGATAAGACGGTCACCGATTCCAAAAGTGAATGCGTCTATGCGACCGACAGCATGTGAGCTTCCATAGGAGACCATCAAAAGTTGTCTAGGCCAAAGTGACTTTTGGCCCAAAATTGGGCCTACAGGAATGACTATAACGGCATGGTTGCCGATAAGACGGTCACCGATTCCAAAAGTGAATGCGTCTATGCGACCGAGAGCATGTGAGCTTCCGTAGGAGACCATCAAAAGTTGTCTAGGCCAAAGTCACCTTTTGGCCCATTTTTGGGCATGACTATAACGGCACGGGTTGCCGATAAGACGGTCACCGATTCCAAAAGTGAATGTGTCTATGCGACCGGCAGCATGTGAGCTTCCATAGGAGACCATCAAAAGTTGTCTAGGCCAAAGTGACTTTTGGCCCAAAATTGGGCCTACAGGAATGACTATAACGGCATGGTTGCCGATAAGACGGTCACCGATTCCAAAAGTGAATGCGTCTATGCGACCGGCAGCATGTGAGCTTCCATAGGAGACCATCAAAAGTTGTCTAGGCCAAAGTGACTTTTGGCCCAAAATTGGGCCTACAGGAATGACTATAACGGCATGGTTGCCGATAAGACGGTCACCGATTCCAAAAGTGAATGCGTCTATGCGACCGACAGCATGTGAGCTTCCATAGGAGACCATCAAAAGTTGTCTAGGCCAAAGTCACCTTTTGGCCCATTTTTGGGCATGACTATAACGGCACGGGTTGCCGATAAGACGGTCACCGATTCCAAAAGTGAATGCGTCTATGCGACCGGCAGCATGTGAGCTTCCATAGGAGACCATCAAAAGTTGTCTAGGCCAAAGTGACTTTTGGCCCAAAATTGGGCCTACAGGAATGACTATAACGGCATGGTTGCCGATAAGAAGGTCATCGATTCCAAAAGTGAATGCGTCTATGCGACCGACAGCATGTGAGCTTCCATAGGAGACCATCAAAAGTTGTCTAGGCCAAAGTCACCTTTTGGCCCATTTTTGGGCATGACTATAACGGCACGGGTTGCCGATAAGACGGTCACCGATTCCAAAAGTGAATGCGTCTATGCGACCGGCAGCATGTGAGCTTCCATAGGAGACCATCAAAAGTTGTCTAGGCCAAAGTGACTTTTGGCCCAAAATTGGGCCTACAGGAATGACTATAACGGCATGGTTGCCGATAAGACGGTCACCGATTCCAAAAGTGAATGCGTCTATGCGACCGGCAGCATTCGAGCTTCCATAGGAGACCATCAAAAGTTGTCTAGGCCAAAGTCACCTTTTGGCCCATTTTTGGGCATGACTATAACGGCACAGGTTGCCGATAAGACGGTCACCGATTCCAAAAGTGAATGCGTCTATGCGACCGGCAGCATGTGAGCTTCCATAGGAGACCATCAAAAGTTGTCTAGGCCAAAGTGACTTTTGGCCCAAAATTGGGCCTACAGGAATGACTATAACGGCATGGTTGCCGATAAGACGATCACCGATTCCAAAAGTGAATGCGTCTATGCGACCGGCAGCATGTGAGCTTCCATAGGAGACCATCAAAAGTTGTGTAGGCCAAAGTCACCTTTTGGCCCATTTTTGGGCATGACTATAACGGCACGGGTTGCCGATAAGACGGTCACCGATTCCAAAAGTGAATGCGTCTATGCGACCGGCAGCATGTGAGCTTCCATAGGAGACCATCAAAAGTTGTCTAGGCCAAAGTGACTTTTGGCCCAAAATTGGGCCTACAGGAATGACTATAACGGCATGGTTGCCGATAAGACGGTCACCGATTCCAAAAGTGAATGCGTCTATGCGACCGACAGCATGTGAGCTTCCATAGGAGACCATCAAAAGTTGTGTAGGCCAAAGTCACCTTTTGGCCCATTTTTGGGCATGACTATAACGGCACGGGTTGCCAATAAGACGGTCACCGATTCCAAAAGTGAATGCGTCTATGCGACCGGCAGCATGTGAGCTTCCATAGGAGACCATCAAAAGTTGTCTAGGCCAAAGTGACTTTTGGCCCAAAATTGGGCCTACAGGAATGACTATAACGGCATGGTTGCCGATAAGACGGTCACCGATTCCAAAAGTGAATGCGTCTATGCGACCGACAGCATGTGAGCTTCCATAGGAGACCATCAAAAGTTGTCTAGGCCAAAGTGACTTTTGGCCCAAAATTGGGCCTACAGGAATGACTATAACGGCATGGTTGCCGATAAGACGGTCACCGATTCCAAAAGTGAATGCGTCTATGCGACCGAGAGCATGTGAGCTTCCGTAGGAGACCATCAAAAGTTGTCTAGGCCAAAGTCACCTTTTGGCCCATTTTTGGGCATGACTATAACGGCACGGGTTGCCGATAAGACGGTCACCGATTCCAAAAGTGAATGTGTCTATGCGACCGGCAGCATGTGAGCTTCCATAGGAGACCATCAAAAGTTGTCTAGGCCAAAGTGACTTTTGGCCCAAAATTGGGCCTACAGGAATGACTATAACGGCATGGTTGCCGATAAGACGGTCACCGATTCCAAAAGTGAATGCGTCTATGCGACCGGCAGCATGTGAGCTTCCATAGGAGACCATCAAAAGTTGTCTAGGCCAAAGTGACTTTTGGCCCAAAATTGGGCCTACAGGAATGACTATAACGGCATGGTTGCCGATAAGACGGTCACCGATTCCAAAAGTGAATGCGTCTATGCGACCGACAGCATGTGAGCTTCCATAGGAGACCATCAAAAGTTGTCTAGGCCAAAGTCACCTTTTGGCCCATTTTTGGGCATGACTATAACGGCACGGGTTGCCGATAAGACGGTCACCGATTCCAAAAGTGAATGCGTCTATGCGACCGGCAGCATGTGAGCTTCCATAGGAGACCATCAAAAGTTGTCTAGGCCAAAGTGACTTTTGGCCCAAAATTGGGCCTACAGGAATGACTATAACGGCATGGTTGCGATAAGACGGTCACCGATTCCAAAAGTGAATGCGTCTATGCGACCGACAGCATGTGAGCTTCCATAGGAGACCATCAAAAGTTGTCTAGGCCAAAGTCACCTTTTGGCCCATTTTTGGGCATGACTATAACGGCACGGGTTGCCGATAAGACGGTCACCGATTCCAAAAGTGAATGCGTCTATGCGACCGGCAGCATGTGAGCTTCCATAGGAGACCATCAAAAGTTGTCTAGGCCAAAGTGACTTTTGGCCCAAAATTGGGCCTACAGGAATGACTATAACGGCATGGTTGCCGATAAGACGGTCACCGATTCCAAAAGTGAATGCGTCTATGCGACCGGCAGCATTCGAGCTTCCATAGGAGACCATCAAAAGTTGTCTAGGCCAAAGTCACCTTTTGGCCCATTTTTGGGCATGACTATAACGGCACAGGTTGCCGATAAGACGGTCACCGATTCCAAAAGTGAATGCGTCTATGCGACCGGCAGCATGTGAGCTTCCATAGGAGACCATCAAAAGTTGTCTAGGCCAAAGTGACTTTTGGCCCAAAATTGGGCCTACAGGAATGACTATAACGGCATGGTTGCCGATAAGACGGTCACCGATTCCAAAAGTGAATGCGTCTATGCGACCGGCAGCATGTGAGCTTCCATAGGAGACCATCAAAAGTTGTGTAGGCCAAAGTCACCTTTTGGCCCATTTTTGGGCATGACTATAACGGCACGGGTTGCCGATAAGACGGTCACCGATTCCAAAAGTGAATGCGTCTATGCGACCGGCAGCATGTGAGCTTCGATAGGAGACCATCAAAAGTTGTCTAGGCCAAAGTGACTTTTGGCCCAAAATTGGGCCTACAGGAATGACTATAACGGCATGGTTGCCGATAAGACGGTCACCGATTCCAAAAGTGAATGCGTCTATGCGACCGACAGCATGTGAGCTTCCATAGGAGACCATCAAAAGTTGTCTAGGCCAAAGTCACCTTTTGGCCCATTTTTGGGCATGACTATAACGGCACGGGTTGCCGATAAGACGGTCCCCGATTCCAAAAGTGAATGCGTCTATGCGACCGGCAGCATGTGAGCTTCCATAGGAGACCATCAAAAGTTGTCTAGGCCAAAGTGACTTTTGGCCCAAAATTGGGCCTACAGGAATGACTATAACGGCATGGTTGCCGATAAGACGGTCACCGATTCCAAAAGTGAATGCGTCTATGCGACCGACAGCATGTGAGCTTCCATAGGAGACCATCAAAAGTTGTCTAGGCCAAAGTCACCTTTTGGCCCATTTTTGGGCATGACTATAACGGCACGGGTTGCCGATAAGACGGTCACCGATTCCAAAAGTGAATGCGTCTATGCGACCGGCAGCATGTGAGCTTCCATAGGAGACCATCAAAAGTTGTCTAGGCCAAAGTGACTTTTGGCCCAAAATTGGGCCTACAGGAATGACTATAACGGCATGGTTGCCGATAAGACGGTCACCGATTCCAAAAGTGAATGCGTCTATGCGACCGACAGCATGTGAGCTTCCATAGGAGACCATCAAAAGTTGTCTAGGCCAAAGTCACCTTTTGGCCCATTTTTGGGCATGACTATAACGGCACGGGTTGCCGATAAGACGGTCACCGATTCCAAAAGTGAATGCGTCTATGCGACCGGCAGCATGTGAGCTTCCATAGGAGACCATCAAAAGTTGTCTAGGCCAAAGTGACTTTTGGCCCAAAATTGGGCCTACAGGAATGACTATAACGGCATGGTTGCCGATAAGACGGTCACCGATTCCAAAAGTGAATGCGTCTATGCGACCGACAGCATGTGAGCTTCCATAGGAGACCATCAAAAGTTGTCTAGGCCAAAGTCACCTTTTGGCCCATTTTTGGGCATGACTATAACGGCACGGGTTGCCGATAAGACGGTCACCGATTCCAAAAGTGAATGCGTCTATGCGACCGGCAGCATGTGAGCTTCCATAGGAGACCATCAAAAGTTGTCTAGGCCAAAGTGACATTTGGCCCAAAATTGGGCCTACAGGAATGACTATAACGGCATGGTTGCCGATAAGACGGTCACCGATTCCAAAAGTGAATGCGTCTATGCGACCGACAGCATGTGAGCTTCCATAGGAGACCATCAAAAGTTGTCTAGGCCAAAGTCACCTTTTGGCCCATTTTTGGGCATGACTATAACGGCACGGGTTCCCGATAAGACGGTCACCGATTCCAAAAGTGAATGCGTCTATGCGACCGGCAGCATGTGAGCTTCCATAGGAGACCATCAAAAGTTGTCTAGGCCAAAGTGACTTTTGGCCCAAAATTGGGCCTACAGGAATGACTATAACGGCATGGTTGCCGATAAGACGGTCACCGATTCCAAAAGTGAATGCGTCTATGCGACCGACAGCATGTGAGCTTCCATAGGAGACCATCAAAAGTTGTCTAGGCCAAAGTCACCTTTTGGCCCATTTTTGGGCATGACTATAACGGCACGGGTTGCCGATAAGACGGTCACCGATTCCAAAAGTGAATGCGTCTATGCGACCGGCAGCATGTGAGCTTCCATAGGAGACCATCAAAAGTTGTCTAGGCCAAAGTGACTTTTGGCCCAAAATTGGGCCTACAGGAATGACTATAACGGCATGGTTGCCGATAAGACGGTCACCGATTCCAAAAGTGAATGCGTCTATGCGACCGACAGCATGTGAGCTTCCATAGGAGACCATCAAAAGTTGTCTAGGCCAAAGTCACCTTTTGGCCCATTTTTGGGCATGACTATAACGGCACGGGTTGCCGATAAGACGGTCACCGATTCCAAAAGTGAATGCGTCTATGCGACCGGCAGCATGTGAGCTTCCATAGGAGACCATCAAAAGTTGTCTAGGCCAAAGTGACATTTGGCCCAAAATTGGGCCTACAGGAATGACTATAACGGCATGGTTGCCGATAAGACGGTCACCGATTCCAAAAGTGAATGCGTCTATGCGACCGACAGCATGTGAGCTTCCATAGGAGACCATCAAAAGTTGTCTAGGCCAAAGTCACCTTTTGGCCCATTTTTGGGCATGACTATAACGGCACGGGTTCCCGATAAGACGGTCACCGATTCCAAAAGTGAATGCGTCTATGCGACCGGCAGCATGTGAGCTTCCATAGGAGACCATCAAAAGTTGTCTAGGCCAAAGTCACCTTTTGGCCCATTTTTGGGCATTACTATAACGGCACGGGTTGCCGATAAGACGGTCACCGATTCCAAAAGTGAATGCGTCTATGCGACCGGCAGCATGTGAGCTTCCATAGGAGACCATCAAAAGTTGTCTAGGCCAAAGTGACTTTTGGCCCAAAATTGGGCCTACAGGAATGACTATAACGGCATGGTTGCCGATAAGACGGTCACCGATTCCAAAAGTGAATGCGTCTATGCGACCGACAGCATGTGAGCTTCCATAGGAGACCATCAAAAGTTGTCTAGGCCAAAGTCACCTTTTGGCCCATTTTTGGGCATGACTATAACGGCACGGGTTGCCGATAAGACGGTCACCGATTCCAAAAGTGAATGCGTCTATGCGACCGGCAGCATGTGAGCTTCCATAGGAGACCATCAAAAGTTGTCTAGGCCAAAGTGACTTTTGGCCCAAAATTGGGTCTACAGGAATGACTATAACGGCATGGTTGCCGATAAGACGGTCACCGATTCCAAAAGTGAATGCGTCTATGCGACCGACAGCATGTGAGCTTCCATAGGAGACCATCAAAAGTTGTCTAGGCCAAAGTCACCTTTTGGCCCATTTTGGGCATGACTATAACGGCACGGGTTGCCGATAAGACGGTCACCGATTCAAAAAGTGAATGCGTCTATGCGACCGACAGCATGTGAGCTTCCATAGGAGACCATCAAAAGTTGTCTAGGCCAAAGTGACTTTTGGCCCAAAATTGGGCCTACAGGAATGACTATAACGGCATGGTTGCCGATAAGACGGTCACCGATTCCAAAAGTGAATGCCTCTATGCGACCGACAGCATGTGAGCTTCCATAGGAGACCATCAAAAGTTGTCTAGGCCAAAGTCACCTTTTGGCCCATTTTTGGGCATGACTATAACGGCACGGGTTGCCGATAAGACGGTCACCGATTCCAAAAGTGAATGCGTCTATGCGACAGGCAGCATGTGAGCTTCCATAGGAGACCATCAAAAGTTGTGTAGGCCAAAGTCACCTTTTGGCCCATTTTTGGGCATGACTATAACGGCACGGGTTGCCGATAAGACGGTCACCGATTCCAAAAGTGAATGCGTCTATGCGACCGGCAGCATGTGAGCTTCCATAGGAGACCATCAAAAGTTGTCTAGGCCAAAGTGACTTTTGGCCCAAAATTGGGCCTACAGGAATGACTATAACGGCATGGTTGCCGATAAGACGGTCACCGATTCCAAAAGTGAATGCGTCTATGCGACCGACAGCATGTGAGCTTCCATAGGAGACCATCAAAAGTTGTCTAGGCCAAAGTCACCTTTTGGCCCATTTTTGGGCATGACTATAACGGCACGGGTTGCCGATAAGACGGTCACCGATTCCAAAAGTGAATGCGTCTATGCGACCGGCAGCATGTGAGCTTCCATAGGAGACCATCAAAAGTTGTCTAGGCCAAAGTGACTTTTGGCCCAAAATTGGGCCTACAGGAATGACTATAACGGCATGGTTGCCGATAAGACGGTCACCGATTCCAAAAGTGAATGCGTCTATGCGACCGACAGCATGTGAGCTTCCATAGGAGACCATCAAAAGTTGTCTAGGCCAAAGTCACCTTTTGGCCCATTTTTGGGCATGACTATAACGGCACGAGTTGACGATAAGACGGTCACCGATTCCAAAAGTGAATGCGTCTATGCGACCGGCAGCATGTGAGCTTCCATAGGAGACCATCAAAAGTTGTCTAGGCCAAAGTGACTTTTGGCCCAAAATTGGACCTACAGGAATGACTATAACGGCATGGTTGCCGATAAGACGGTCACCGATTCCAAAAGTGAATGCGTCTATGCGACCGACAGCATGTGAGCTTCCATAGGAGACCATCAAAAGTTGTCTAGGCCAAAGTCTTCTTTTGAACCATTTTTGGGCATGACTATAACGGCACGGGTTGCCGATAAGACGGTCACCGATTCCAAAAGTGAATGCGTCTATGCGACCGGCAGCATGTGAGCTTCCATAGGAGACCATCAAAATTTGTCTAGGCCAAAGTGACTTTTGGCCCAAAATTGGGCCTACAGGAATGACTATAACGGCATGGTTGCCGATAAGACGGTCACCGATTCCAAAAGTGAATGCGTCTATGCGACCGACAGCATGTGAGCTTCCATAGGAGACCATCAAAAGTTGTCTAGGCCAAAGTCACCTTTTGGCCCATTTTTGGGCATGAATATAACGGCACGGGTTGCCGATAAGACGGTCACCGATTCCAAAAGTGAATGCGTCTATGCGACCGGCAGCATGTGAGCTTCCATAGGAGACCATCAAAAGTTGTCTAGGCCAAAGTGACTTTTGGCCCAAAATTGGGCCTACAGGAATGACTATAACGGCATGGTTGCCGATAAGACGGTCACCGATTCCAAAAGTGAATGCGTCTATGCGACCGACAGCATGTGAGCTTCCATAGGAGACCATCAAAAGTTGTCTAGGCCAAAGTCACATTTTGGCCCATTTTTGGGCATGACTATAACGGCACGGGTTGCCGATAAAACGGTCACCGATTCCAAAAGTGAATGCGTCTATGCGACCGACAGCATGTGAGCTTCCATAGGAGACCATCAAAAGTTGTCTAGGCCAAAGTGACTTTTGGCCCAAAATTGGGCCTACAGGAATGACTATAACGGCATGGTTGCCGATAAGACGGTCACCGATTCCAAAAGTGAATGCGTCTATGCGACCGACAGCATGTGAGCTTCCATAGGAGACCATCAAAAGTTGTCTAGGCCAAAGTCACCTTTTGGCCCATTTTTGGGCTTGACTATAACGGCACGGGTTGCCGATAAGACGGTCACCGATTCCAAAAGTGAATGCGTCTATGCGACCGACAGCATGTGAGCTTCCATAGGAGACCATCAAAAGTTGTCTAGGCCAAAGTCACCTTTTGGCCCATTTTTGGGCATGACTATAACGGCACGGGTTGCCGATAAGACGGTCACCGATTCCAAAAGTGAATGTGTCTATGCGACCGGCAGCATGTGAGCTTCCATAGGAGACCATCAAAAGTTGTCTAGGCCAAAGTGACTTTTGGCCCAAAATTGGGCCTACAGGAATGACTATAACGGCATGGTTGCCGATAAGACGGTCACCGATTCCAAAAGTGAATGCGTCTATGCGACCGACAGCATGTGAGCTTCCATAGGAGACCATCAAAAGTTGTCTAGGCCAAAGTCACCTTTTGGCCCATTTTTGGGCTTGACTATAACGGCACGGGTTGCCGATAAGACGGTCACCGATTCCAAAAGTGAATGCGTCTATGCGACCGACAGCATGTGAGCTTCCATAGGAGACCATCAAAAGTTGTCTAGGCCAAAGTCACCTTTTGGCCCATTTTTGGGCATGACTATAACGGCACGGGTTGCCGATAAGACGGTCACCGATTCCAAAAGTGAATGTGTCTATGCGACCGGCAGCATGTGAGCTTTCATAGGAGACCATCAAAAGTTGTCTAGGCCAAAGTGACTTTTGGCCCAAAATTGGGCCTACAGGAATGACTATAACGGTAGGTTGCCGATAAGACGGTCACCGATTCCAAAAGTGAATGCGTCTATGCGACCGACAGCATGTGAGCTTCCATAGGAGACCATCAAAAGTTGTCTAGGCCAAAGTGACTTTTGGCCCAAAATTGGGCCTACAGGAATGACTATAACGGCATGGTTGCCGATAAGACGGTCACCGATTCCAAAAGTGAATGCGTCTATGCGACAGACAGCATGTGAGCTTCCATAGGAGACCATCAAAAGTTGTCTAGGCCAAAGTCACCTTTTGGCCCATTTTGGGCATGACTATAACGGCACGGGTTGCCGATAAGACGGTCACCGATTCCAAAAGTGAATGCGTCTATGCGACCGGCAGCATGTGAGCTTCCATAGGAGACCATCAAAAGTTGTCTAGGCCAAAGTGACTTTTGGCCCAAAATTGGGCCTACAGGAATGACTATAACGGCATGGTTGCCGATAAGACGGTCGCCGATTCCAAAAGTGAATGCGTCTATGCGACCGACAGCATGTGAGCTTCCATAGGATACCATCAAAAGTTGTCTAGGCCAAAGTCACCTTTTGGCCCATTTTTGGGCATGACTATAACGGCACGGGTTGCCGATAAGACGGTCACCGATTCCAAAAGTGAATGCGTCTATGCGACCGGCAGCATGTGAGCTTCCATAGGCGACCATCAAAAGTTGTCTAGGCCAAAGTGACTTTTGGCCAAAAATTGGGCCTACAGGAATGACTATAACGGCATGGTTGCCGATAAGACGGTCACCGATTCCAAAAGTGAATGCGTCTATGCGACCGACAGCATGTGAGCTTCCATAGGATACCATCAAAAGTTGTCTAGGCCAAAGTCACCTTTTGGCCCATTTTTGGGCATGACTATAACGGCACGGGTTGCCGATAAGACGGTCACCGATTCCAAAAGTGAATGCGTCTATGCGACCGGCAGCATGTGAGCTTCCATTGGAGACCATCAAAAGTTGTCTAGGCCAAAGTGACTTTTGGCCCAAAATTGGGCCTACAGGAATGACTATAACGGCATGGTTGCCGATAAGACGGTCACCGATTCCAAAAGTGAATGCGTCTATGCGACCGACAGCATGTGAGCTTCCATAGGAGACCATCAAAAGTTGTCTAGGCCAAAGTCACCTTTTGGCCCATTTTTGGGCATGACTATAACGGCACGGGTTGCCGATAAGACGGTCACCGATTCCAAAAGTGAATGCGTCTATGCGACCGGCAGCATGTGAGCTTCCATAGGCGACCATCAAAAGTTGTCTAGGCCAAAGTGACTTTTGGCCCAAAATTGGGCCTACAGGAATGACTATAACGGCATGGTTGCCGATAAGACGGTCACCGATTCCAAAAGTGAATGCGTCTATGCAACCGACAGCATGTGAGCTTCCATAGGAGACCATCAAAAGTTGTCTAGGCCAAAGTCACCTTTTGGCCCATTTTTGGGCATGACTATAACGGCACGGGTTGCCGATAAGACGGTCACCGATTCCAAAAGTGAATGCGTCTATGCGACCGGCAGCATGTGAGCTTCCATAGGCGACCATCAAAAGTTGTCTAGGCCAAAGTGACTTTTGGCCCAAAATTGGGCCTACAGGAATGACTATAACGGCATGGTTGCCGATAAGACGGTCACCGATTCCAAAAGTGAATGCGTCTATGCAACCGACAGCATGTGAGCTTCCATAGGAGACCATCAAAAGTTGTCTAGGCCAAAGTCACCTTTTGGCCCATTTTTGGGCATGACTATAACGGCACGGGTTGCCGATAAGACGGTCACCGATTCCAAAAGTGAATGCGTCTATGCGACCGGCAGCATGTGAGCTTCCATAGGCGACCATCAAAAGTTGTCTAGGCCAAAGTGACTTTTGGCCCAAAATTGGGCCTACAGGAATGACTATAACGGCATGGTTGCCGATAAGACGGTCACCGATTCCAAAAGTGAATGCGTCTATGCAACCGACAGCATGTGAGCTTCCATAGGAGACCATCAAAAGTTGTCTAGGCCAAAGTCACCTTTTGGCCCATTTTTGGGCATGACTATAACGGCACGGGTTGCCGATAAGACGGTCACCGATTCCAAAAGTGAATGCGTCTATGCGACCGGCAGCATGTGAGCTTCCATAGGCGACCATCAAAAGTTGTCTAGGCCAAAGTGACTTTTGGCCCAAAATTGGGCCTACAGGAATGACTATAACGGCATGGTTGCCGATAAGACGGTCACCGATTCCAAAAGTGAATGCGTCTATGCAACCGACAGCATGTGAGCTTCCATAGGAGACCATCAAAAGTTGTCTAGGCCAAAGTCACCTTTTGGCCCATTTTTGGGCATGACTATAACGGCACGGGTTGCCGATAAGACGGTCACCGATTCCAAAAGTGAATGCGTCTATGCGACCGGCAGCATGTGAGCTTCCATAGGAGACCATCAAAAGTTGTCTAGGCCAAAGTGACTTTTGGCCCAAAATTGGGCCTACAGGAATGACTATAACGGCATGGTTGCCGATAAGACGGTCACCGATTCCAAAAGTGAATGCGTCTATGCGACCGACAGCATGTGAGCTTCCATAGGAGACCATCAAAAGTTGTCTAGGCCAAAGTCACCTTTTGGCCCATTTTTGGGCATGACTATAACGGCACGGGTTGCCGATAAGACGGTCACCGATTCCAAAAGTGAATGCGTCTATGCGACCGGCAGCATGTGAGCTTCCATAGGAGACCATCAAAAGTTGTCTAGGCCAAAGTGACTTTTGGCCCAAAATTGGGCCTACAGGAATGACTATAACGGCATGGTTGCCGATAAGACGGTCACCGATTCCAAAAGTGAATGCGTCTATGCGACCGACAGCATGTGAGCTTCCATAGGAGACCATCAAAAGTTGTCTAGGCCAAAGTCACCTTTTGGCCCATTTTTGGGCATGACTATAACGGCACGGGTTGCCGATAAGACAGTCACCGATTCCAAAAGTGAATGCGTCTATGTGACCGGCAGCATGTGAGCTTCCATAGGAGACCATCAAAAGTTGTCTAGGCCAAAGTGACTTTTGGCCCAAAATTGGGCCTACAGGAATGACTATAACGGCATGGTTGCCGATAAGACGGTCACCGATTCCAAAAGTGAATGCGTCTATGCGACCGACAGCATGTGAGCTTCCATAGGAGACCATCAAAAGTTGTCTAGGCCAAAGTCACCTTTTGGCCCATTTTTGGGCATGACTATAACGGCACGGGTTGCCGATAAGACGGTCACCGATTCCAAAAGTGAATGCGTCTATGCGACCGGCAGCATGTGAGCTTCCATAGGAGACCATCAAAAGTTGTCTAGGCCAAAGTGACTTTTGGCCCAAAATTGGGCCTACAGGAATGACTATAACGGCATGGTTGCCGATAAGACGGTCACCGATTCCAAAAGTGAATGCGTCTATGCGACCGACAGCATGTGAGCTTCCATAGGAGACCATCAAAAGTTGTCTAGGCCAAAGTCACCTTTTGGCCCATTTTTGGGCATGACTATAACGGCACGGGTTGCCGATAAGACGGTCACCGATTCCAAAAGTGAATGCGTCTATGCGACCGGCAGCATGTGAGCTTCCATAGGAGACCATCAAAAGTTGTCTAGGCCAAAGTGACTTTTGGCCCAAAATTGGGCCTACAGGAATGACTATAACGGCATGGTTGCCGATAAGACGGTCACCGATTCCAAAAGTGAATGCGTCTATGCGACCGACAGCATGTGAGCTTCCATAGGAGACCATCAAAAGTTGTCTAGGCCAAAGTCACCTTTTGGCCCATATTTGGGCATGACTATAACGGCACGGGTTGCCGATAAGACGGTCACCGATTCCAAAAGTGAATGCGTCTATGCGACCGGCAGCATGTGAGCTTCCATAGGCGACCATCAAAAGTTGTCTAGGCCAAAGTGACTTTTGGCCCAAAATTGGGCCTACAGGAATGACTATAACGGCATGGTTGCCGATAAGACGGTCACCGATTCCAAAAGTGAATGCGTCTATGCAACCGACAGCATGTGAGCTTCCATAGGAGACCATCAAAAGTTGTCTAGGCCAAAGTCACCTTTTGGCCCATTTTTGGGCATGACTATAACGGCACGGGTTGCCGATAAGACGGTCACCGATTCCAAAAGTGAATGCGTCTATGCGACCGGCAGCATGTGAGCTTCCATAGGCGACCATCAAAAGTTGTCTAGGCCAAAGTGACTTTTGGCCCAAAATTGGGCCTACAGGAATGACTATAACGGCATGGTTGCCGATAAGACGGTCACCGATTCCAAAAGTGAATGCGTCTATGCAACCGACAGCATGTGAGCTTCCATAGGAGACCATCAAAAGTTGTCTAGGCCAAAGTCACCTTTTGGCCCATTTTTGGGCATGACTATAACGGCACGGGTTGCCGATAAGACGGTCACCGATTCCAAAAGTGAATGCGTCTATGCGACCGGCAGCATGTGAGCTTCCATAGGCGACCATCAAAAGTTGTCTAGGCCAAAGTGACTTTTGGCCCAAAATTGGGCCTACAGGAATGACTATAACGGCATGGTTGCCGATAAGACGGTCACCGATTCCAAAAGTGAATGCGTCTATGCAACCGACAGCATGTGAGCTTCCATAGGAGACCATCAAAAGTTGTCTAGGCCAAAGTCACCTTTTGGCCCATTTTTGGGCATGACTATAACGGCACGGGTTGCCGATAAGACGGTCACCGATTCCAAAAGTGAATGCGTCTATGCGACCGGCAGCATGTGAGCTTCCATAGGAGACCATCAAAAGTTGTCTAGGCCAAAGTGACTTTTGGCCCAAAATTGGGCCTACAGGAATGACTATAACGGCATGGTTGCCGATAAGACGGTCACCGATTCCAAAAGTGAATGCGTCTATGCGACCGACAGCATGTGAGCTTCCATAGGAGACCATCAAAAGTTGTCTAGGCCAAAGTCACCTTTTGGCCCATTTTTGGGCATGACTATAACGGCACGGGTTGCCGATAAGACGGTCACCGATTCCAAAAGTGAATGCGTCTATGCGACCGGCAGCATGTGAGCTTCCATAGGAGACCATCAAAAGTTGTCTAGGCCAAAGTGACTTTTGGCCCAAAATTGGGCCTACAGGAATGACTATAACGGCATGGTTGCCGATAAGACGGTCACCGATTCCAAAAGTGAATGCGTCTATGCGACCGACAGCATGTGAGCTTCCATAGGAGACCATCAAAAGTTGTCTAGGCCAAAGTCACCTTTTGGCCCATTTTTGGGCATGTCTATAACGGCACGGGTTGCCGATAAGACAGTCACCGATTCCAAAAGTGAATGCGTCTATGCGACCGGCAGCATGTGAGCTTCCATAGGAGACCATCAAAAGTTGTCTAGGCCAAAGTGACTTTTGGCCCAAAATTGGGCCTACAGGAATGACTATAACGGCATGGTTGCCGATAAGACGGTCACCGATTCCAAAAGTGAATGCGTCTATGCGACCGACAGCATGTGAGCTTCCATAGGAGACCATCAAAAGTTGTCTAGGCCAAAGTCACCTTTTGGCCCATTTTTGGGCATGACTATAACGGCACGGGTTGCCGATAAGACGGTCACCGATTCCAAAAGTGAATGCGTCTATGCGACCGGCAGCATGTGAGCTTCCATAGGAGACCATCAAAAGTTGTCTGGGCCAAAGTGACTTTTGGCCCAAAATTGGGCCTACAGGAATGACTATAACGGCATGGTTGCCGATAAGACGGTCACCGATTCCAAAAGTGAATGCGTCTATGCGACCGACAGCATGTGAGCTTCCATAGGAGACCATCAAAAGTTGTCTAGGCCAAAGTCACCTTTTGGCCCATTTTTGGGCATGACTATAACGGCACGGGTTGCCGATAAGACGGTCACCGATTCCAAAAGTGAATGCGTCTATGCGACCGGCAGCATGTGAGCTTCCATAGGAGACCATCAAAAGTTGTCTAGGCCAAAGTGACTTTTGGCCCAAAATTGGGCCTACAGGAATGACTATAACGGCATGGTTGCCGATAAGACGGTCACCGATTCCAAAAGTGAATGCGTCTATGCGACCGACAGCATGTGAGCTTCCATAGTAGACCATCAAAAGTTGTCTAGGCCAAAGTCACCTTTTGGCCCATTTTTGGGCATGACTATAACGGCACGGGTTGCCGATAAGACGGTCACCGATTCCAAAAGTGAATGCGTCTATGCGACCGGCAGCATGTGAGCTTCCATAGGAGACCATCAAAAGTTGTCTAGGCCAAAGTGACTTTTGGTCCAAAATTGGGCCTACAGGAATGACTATAATGGCATGGTTGCCGATAAGACGGTCACCGATTCCAAAAGTGAATGCGTCTATGCGACCGACAGCATGTGAGCTTCCATAGGAGACCATCAAAAGTTGTCTAGGCCAAAGTGACTTTTGGCCCAAAATTGGGCCTACAGGAATGACTATAACGGCATGGTTGCCGATAAGACGGTCACCGATTCCAAAAGTGAATGCGTCTATGCGACCGACAGCATGTGAGCTTCCATAGGAGACCATCAAAAGTTGTGTAGGCCAAAGTCACCTTTTGGCCCATTTTTGGGCATGACTATAACGGCACGGGTTGCCGATAAGACGGTCACCGATTCCAAAAGTGAATGCGTCTATGCGACCGGCAGCATGTGAGCTTCCATAGGAGACCATCAAAAGTTGTCTAGGCCAAAGTGACTTTTGGCCCAAAATTGGGCCTACAGGAATGACTATAACGGCATGGTTGCCGATAAGACGGTCACCGATTCCAAAAGTGAATGCGTCTATGCGACCGACAGCATGTGAGCTTCCATAGGAGACCATCAAAAGTTGTCTAGGCCAAAGTCACCTTTTGGCCCATTTTGGGCATGACTTTAACGGCACGGGTTGCCGATAAGACGGTCACCGATTTCAAAAGTGAATGCGTCTATGCGACCGGCAGCATGTGAGCTTCCATAGGAGACCATCAAAAGTTGTCTAGGCCAAAGTCACCTTTTGGCCCATTTTTGGGCATGACTATAACGGCACGGGTTGCCGATAAGACGGTCACCGATTCCAAAAGTGAATGCGTCTATGCGACCGGCAGCATGTGAGCTTCCATAGGAGACCATCAAAAGTTGTCTAGGCCAAAGTGACTTTTGGCCCAAAATTGGGCCTACAGGAATGACTATAACGGCATGGTTGCCGATAAGACGGTCACCGATTCCAAAAGGGAATGCGTCTATGCGACCGGCAGCATGTGAGCTTCCATAGGAGACCATCAAAAGTTGTCTAGGCCAAAGTCACCTTTTGGCCCATTTTTGGGCATGACTATAACGGCACGGGTTGCCGATAAGACAGTCACCGATTCCAAAAGTGAATGCGTCTATGCGACCGGCAGCATGTGAGCTTCCATAGGAGACCATCAAAAGTTGTCTAGGCCAAAGTGACTTTTGGCCCAAAATTGGGCCTACAGGAATGACTATAACGGCATGGTTGCCGATAAGACGGTCACCGATTCCAAAAGTGAATGCGTCTATGCGACCGACAGCATGTGAGCTTCCATAGGAGACCATCAAAAGTTGTCTAGGCCAAAGTCACCTTTTGGCCCATTTTTGGGCATGACTATAACGGCACGGGTTGCCGATAAGACGGTCACCGATTCCAAAAGTGAATGCGTCTATGCGACCGGCAGCATGTGAGCTTCCATAGGAGACCATCAAAAGTTGTCTAGGCCAAAGTGACTTTTGGCCCAAAATTGGGCCTACAGGAATGACTATAACGGCATGGTTGCCGATAAGACGGTCACCGATTCCATAAGGGAATGCGTCTATGCGACCGACAGCATGTGAGCTTCCATAGGAGACCATCAAAAGTTGTCTAGGCCAAAGTCACCTTTTGGCCCATTTTTGGGCATGACTATAACGGCATGGTTGCCGATAAGACGGTCACCGATTCCAAAAGTGAATGCGTCTATGCGACCGGCAGCATGTGAGCTTCCATAGGAGACCATCAAAAGTTGTCTAGGCCAAAGTGACTTTTGGCCCAAAATTGGGCCTACAGGAATGACTATAACGGCATGGTTGCCGATAAGACGGTCACCGATTCCAAAAGTGAATGCGTCTATGCGACCGACAGCATGTGAGCTTCCATAGGAGACCATCAAAAGTTGTCTAGGCCAAAGTCACCTTTTGGCCCATTTTTGGGCATGACTATAACGGCACGGGTTGCCGATAAGACGGTCACCGATTCCAAAAGTGAATGCGTCTATGCGACCGGCAGCATGTGAGCTTCCATAGGAGACCATCAAAAGTTGTCTAGGCCAAAGTGACTTTTGGCCCAAAATTGGGCCTACAGGAATGACTATAACGGCATGGTTGCCGATAAGACGGTCACCGATTCCAAAAGTGAATGCGTCTATGCGACCGACAGCATGTGAGCTTCCATAGGAGACCATCAAAAGTTGTCTAGGCCAAAGTGACTTTTGGCCCAAAATTGGGCCTACAGGAATGACTATAACGGCATGGTTGCCGATAAGACGGTCACCGATTCCAAAAGTGAATGCGTCTATGCGACCGACAACATGTGAGCTTCCATAGGAGACCATCTAAAGTTGTCTAGGCCAAAGTCACCTTTTGGCCCATTTTTGGGCATGACTATAACGGCACGGGTTGCCGATAAGACGGTCACCGATTCCAAAAGTGAATGCGTCTATGCGACCGGCAGCATGTGAGCTTCCATAGGAGACCATCAAAAGTTGTCTAGGCCAAAGTGACTTTTGGCCCAAAATTGGGCCTACAGGAATGACTATAACGGCATGGTTGCCGATAAGACGGTCACCGATTCCAAAAGTGAATGCGTCTATGCGACCGACAGCATGTGAGCTTCCATAGGAGACCATCAAAAGTTGTCTAGGCCAAAGTCACCTTTTGGCCCATTTTTGGGCATGACTATAACGGCACGGGTTGCCGATAAGACGGTCACCGATTCCAAAAGTGAATGCGTCTATGCGACCGGCAGCATGTGAGCTTCCATAGGAGACCATCAAAAGTTGTCTAGGCCAAAGTCACCTTTTGGCCCATTTTTGGGCATGAATATAACGGCACGGGTTGCCGATAAGACGGTCACCGATTCCAAAAATGAATGCGTCTATGCGACCGACAGCATGTGAGCTTCCATAGGAGACCATCAAAAGTTGTCTAGGCCAAAGTCACCTTTTGGCCCATTTTTGGGCATGACTATAACGGCACGGGTTGCCGATAAGACGGTCACCGATTCCAAAAGTGAATGCGTCTATGCGACCGGCAGCATGTGAGCTTCCATAGGAGACCATCAAAAGTTGTCTAGGCCAAAGTGACTTTTGGCCCAAAATTGGGCCTACAGGAATGACTATAACGGCATGGTTGCCGATAAGACGGTCACCGATTCCAAAAGTGAATGCGTCTATGCGACCGACAGCATGTGAGCTTCCATAGGAGACCATCAAAAGTTGTCTAGGCCAAAGTCACCTTTTGGCCCATTTTTGGGCATGACTATAATGGCACGGGTTGCCGATAAGACGGTCACCGATTCCAAAAGTGAATGCGTCTATGCGACCGGCAGCATGTGAGCTTCCATAGGAGACCATCAAAAGTTGTCTAGGCCAAAGTGACTTTTGGTCCAAAATTGGGCCTACAGGAATGACTATAATGGCATGGTTGCCGATAAGACGGTCACCGATTCCAAAAGTGAATGCGTCTATGCGACCGGCAGCATGTGAGCTTCCATAGGAGACCATCAAAAGTTGTCTAGGCCAAAGTGACTTTTGGCCCAAAATTGGGCCTACAGGAATGACTATAACGGCATGGTTGCCGATAAGACGGTCACCGATTCCAAAAGTGAATGCGTCTATGCGACCGACAGCATGTGAGCTTCCATAGGAGACCATCAAAAGTTGTGTAGGCCAAAGTCACCTTTTGGCCCATTTTTGGGCATGACTATAACGGCACGGGTTGCCGGTAAGACGGTCACCGATTCCAAAAGTGAATGCGTCTATGCGACCGGCAGCATGTGAGCTTCCATAGGAGACCATCAAAAGTTGTCTAGGCCAAAGTGACTTTTGGCCCAAAATTGGGCCTACAGGAATGACTATAACGGCATGGTTGCCGATAAGACGGTCACCGATTCCAAAAGTGAATGCGTCTATGCGACCGACAGCATGTGAGCTTCCATAGGAGACCATCAAAAGTTGTCTAGGCCAAAGTCACCTTTTGGCCCATTTTGGGCATGACTATAACGGCACGGGTTGCCGATAAGACGGTCACCGATTTCAAAAGTGAATGCGTCTATGCGACCGGCAGCATGTGAGCTTCCATAGGAGACCATCAAAAGTTGTCTAGGCCAAAGTCACCTTTTGGCCCATTTTTGGGCATGACTATAACGGCACGGGTTGCCGATAAGACGGTCACCGATTCCAAAAGTGTATGCGTCTATGCGACCGGCAGCATGTGAGCTTCCATAGGAGACCATCAAAAGTTGTCTAGGCCAAAGTGACTTTTGGCCCAAAATTGGGCCTACAGGAATGACTATAACGGCATGGTTGCCGATAAGACGGTCACCGATTCCAAAAGTGAATGCGTCTATGCGACCGACAGCATGTGAGCTTCCATAGGAGACCATCAAAAGTTGTCTAGGCCAAAGTCACCTTTTGGCCCATTTTTGGGCATGACTATAACGGCACGGGTTGCCGATAAGACGGTCACCGATTCCAAAAGTGAATGCGTCTATGCGACCGGCAGCATGTGAGCTTCCATAGGAGACCATCAAAAGTTGTCTAGGCCAAAGTGACTTTTGGCCCAAAATTGGGCCTACAGGAATGACTATAACGGCATGGTTGCCGATAAGACGGTCACCGATTCCAAAAGTGAATGCGTCTATGCGACCGACAGCATGTGAGCTTCCATAGGAGACCATCAAAAGTTGTCTAGGCCAAAGTCACCTTTTGGCCCATTTTTGGGCATGACTATAACGGCACGGGTTGCCGATAAGACGGTCACCGATTCCAAAAGTGAATGCGTCTATGCGACCGGCAGCATGTGAGCTTCCATAGGAGACCATCAAAAGTTGTCTAGGCCAAAGTGACTTTTGGCCCAAAATTGGGCCTACAGGAATGACTATAACGGCATGGTTGCCGATAAGACGGTCACCGATTCCAAAAGTGAATGCGTCTATGCGACCGACAGCATGTGAGCTTCCATAGGAGACCATCAAAAGTTGTCTAGGCCAAAGTCACCTTTTGGCCCATTTTTGGGCATGACTATAACGGCATGGTTGCCGATAAGACGGTCACCGATTCCAAAAGTGAATGCGTCTATGCGACCGGCAGCATGTGAGCTTCCATAGGAGACCATCAAAAGTTGTCTAGGCCAAAGTGACTTTTGGCCCAAAATTGGGCCTACAGGAATGACTATAACGGCATGGTTGCCGATAAGACGGTCACCGATTCCAAAAGTGAATGCGTCTATGCGACCGACAGCATGTGAGCTTCCATAGGAGACCATCAAAAGTTGTCTAGGCCAAAGTCACATTTGGCCCCAAATTGGGCCTACAGGAATGACTATAACGGCATGGTTGCCGATAAGACGGTCACCGATTCCAAAAGTGAATGCGTCTATGCGACCGACAGCATGTGAGCTTCCATAGGAGACCATCAAAAGTTGTCTAGGCCAAAGTCACCTTTTGGCCCATTTTTGGGCATGACTATAACGGCACGGGTTGCCGATAAGACGGTCACCGATTCCAAAAGTGAATGCGTCTATGCGACCGGCAGCATGTGAGCTTCCATAGGAGACCATCAAAAGTTGTCTAGGCCAAAGTGACTTTTGGCCCAAAATTGGGCCTACAGGAATGACTATAACGGCATGGTTGCCGATAAGACGGTCACCGATTCCAAAAGTGAATGCGTCTATGCGACCGACAGCATGTGAGCTTCCATAGGAGACCATCAAAAGTTGTCTAGGCCAAAGTCACCTTTTGGCCCATTTTTGGGCATGACTATAACGGCACGGGTTGCCGATAAGACGGTCACCGATTCCAAAAGTGAATGCGTCTATGCGACCGGCAGCATGTGAGCTTCCATAGGAGACCATCAAAAGTTGTCTAGGCCAAAGTCACCTTTTGGCCCATTTTTGGGCATGACTATAACGGCACGGGTTGCCGATAAGACGGTCACCGATTCCAAAAATGAATGCGTCTATGCGACCGACAGCATGTGAGCTTCCATAGGAGACCATCAAAAATTGTCTAGGCCAAAGTCACCTTTTGGCCCATTTTTGGGCATGACTATAACGGCACGGGTTGCCGATAAGACGGTCACCGATTCCAAAAGTGAATGCGTCTATGCGACCGGCAGCATGTGAGCTTCCATAGGAGACCATCAAAAGTTGTCTAGGCCAA